>CAUYPK010092841.1:0-13703 GCA_963574355.1 Loris lydekkerianus | reverse complement strand
ACTAGCGCAGCATGCGGCCTCTGGGCCAATTAGGGTTACTTCCTTAAACTTGTTTATCATTAAAGCCGCAGGGGATGTACTTCCTCTCAGCGCGATGTTGTTACTCAGGGGCGTGCCGGGCCCGGGCACGGCCCCTGACAGAGCCCCACAGATTTAAAATATGTTACTTAAGTAAAATGTATAGACATTGGCAAAGACAGGCAATGTCACCAGTACTCTGCAACTTTGCATTTTGCAATCCCCTTGAAGTATACCCTAAATATACCTTCAGTTTTGAAGATATGCATACATACACACACACATATGCCTTTTTAAGGACTATCTTCTTTTTCTGCTCCTACTATGACTCACAGATGACAAAAGATATGCTTAATTTCTGAAATGATACAGATCACGGTATTTTTGCATTCTCCAAAAAATGTTTGCAATATAAATTACTACTGGCTTCATTAAACCGGTAAACTGTACTAATCACATAGAAAGAAACCCAGTGTTTCACATCTCTCTCCCCTAAATGTCAATGTTCCTGCTCCCTTTTCTACAGCTTCTGTCTTGGCCTCTGACAGGAATGCAAAGTGATTACCCCACTTCCCATGAAGACACTTTCTGTGACTCTCTTACAGTGCCTCTCTTTACTTCACGGGTTTCATAACTTAGGGCCAGTTCTAATTTTTTAGAAATTAGAAATTAGTTTTTTATTTAGAAACTAATTAATAACTAGAATTCTAGAATAAACTAATTCTGGAAATTATATTTTTAGAAATTAGTAAAAATTAAGTACACATACTCTTAATTTTGACTGATGAGGCTTCTAATTTTCTCGTTCTGACATTAGAAATGGGAAGAAACTATTTTCTACCCTTAATATCTGGAATGCATACTCTTCCCCAATGTATTCAATCTGTAGTTGAAATCTGCATACTAATATTGAATGGACATTCTCCATGAATATTTTCCTTCATGCAGATCAAGGGAAAGGAAACACAAATAGGCTCTCACATGTGCTGTGTTTTAAGTGAATCTCTAGCAATCAAGTATTCAACTACAAAACTCTATCTCTGCTGGGGAGGTGTTAGGAGTGTGAATATCTTTTTGAGATTCTGATTTCAATTATTTTGAACAAATCGCCAGAAGGAAAATTTTCTTTTTCTTTTTTATTTATTGTAAGAACATGAGATCTACCCCCTCAACAAATTTTAAAGTGTACAATATAATATCATTAACCATAAGCACAATGTTGCACAGCAGATCTTTAGAACTTATTCATCTTGCCTGGTTGAAACTTTATATTTGTGCAACAACTTCCTGTTTCCCGTTCTCCCAAGTGCCTGGTGACCGCCATTCTACCCTCTGCTTCTGGGAGTTTGACTATTGTAGATACCTCCTATAAGTGGAATAATGCAGCATTTGTCCTTCTGTGACTAGCTTATTTCATTTTGGATAATGGCATTAGGTTTCATCCTTATAGTTGCATATTGCAGAATCTTCCTCTTTCTAAAAAAGACTGGATATTATTCCCTTGTGCCACATTTTTTTTTATTCATTGATTCATCAGTGAACAATGTGCCACATTTTTTTTTATTCATTGATTCATCAGTGAACAAGTTGCCTCCACATCTTGGCTATTATGTACAGTGTTGTAATAAACAAAGGAGTGTGAATAACTCTTTGAGATTCTGATTTCAATTATTTTCAATAAATAGCCAGAAGGAAAATTGTTGGATTTATAAGTAGTTCCATTATTTTATGCTTTTGAGGAGCATCTACACTGTTTTCAGTAATGGTTGCACCTTTTCATTCCCATCAAAAATACACAGGGTTTCAGTTCCTCTACGTCCATATCAATACCGCTTTGATATTACAGTAAATGTCTGTGTTCTATAGAGCTGACCAAATTTAATTGGAGCTAGTATTGACTCTCGGGCCATTGGCAAAGATGATATGCAGCATCTGTTCTTATCAGTTTAATTGGAATTTTTTTCTAGGATAGACTATCCCTTTTATTATGTCTATATTTATAAAATATAGTTATAAATGCAATATACTAATTGCACTTGATTCAATTGCCTTGTTCTGCAAAATTATAAGCTGGTCTACTTTGAGACATCATTTGTCCAAAATTCTGTAGGAAATTTAAAAAGAGAAAAAATTAGGGTCAGTCATTTAAAATATTGGTTAGGTTCCAACAGTTTAGCAATTTCCTTCAGCAAAGTATTTTATTTATTTTGTATTAGTGTTTCAATGTTTGGTATAACATTAGAAGCTTAAGTAATTAAAAGTTTAATCTATGTGTACTGTACCAGTTATTTTACAGAAGAATAAATGTAAAGTAGGGTTTATGGGTTGCTTTCTAAATCCTGTCTTGAAAGGCATTACTTTTCTCAATATTTATATTAATTTTTTATGACATTATATAAGCTATTATCTACTGTGTAACTAGAAATCAGAGGCACAGTCATTATATTTTAATAGACTCGCAAGCTAAGATCATCTTCCAATTTACACATACCAATGCTTGGTATTTGGTCATAAATCCATTGAAAGTTTAATCTTTTCTGAAAATATATCTCACTGTATGGTTATGACTGTCAATAATTCATATAAAACAAATCTTCACTGACCATTCTGAAGGATAGTTTATTAATAATACAATCATTTTCTTATTGCCATTGTCAATGTAATTGTTGAAAAGGGAATAAAAGGATCCTTGCTTAAAACTTTGAAGTATGTGGAATAGGTAAGTAAACTCAGTAATAGTTGCAGTGACTTCTTTTTTACTGTGCATTTTTTTAGGATGGAATTGCATTGTATGTTGTGTCAAGCCCCAATATCTATGTCTGGGTAATGGAAGATTTATGCAAAGAATGATGACTATGAATAAATACAACAGAATAACTAATAACAAACTGCCTTAAAATGTGTTTCTTAAATAATTCAGTTACAAATTCTTATTTATAATACTGTTTACACTTGGATTTCAAAGAGTATTGCTTATTGTCATTTTTAAGTAAATCTATGTGTTTATAAGCCTATATTTCATTCAGCATCTGCCACAATACATATTGTCTTGAAATTTCTCCTCAGTAAAGGTAGACCATCATATTTTTGGAAAATATTATTTGGTGAATTATAGCTATGAATCCAAGAATTGGAGATATAAAATTAACATATAATCATGTTGGAACTGAATTGGAAAGCTAAATGTGACTGTTAATGTATCTAACCATACAAAAGAATTGGTATTTTGTTTATAACTTTTTGGTTTGTATGGATAATTATAAAAATCAAATGGTATTTGAGATAAGTTAGATCTCTCAAGTATATGTCCTTTTATTATTGTATACTACACATTACTTAGAATATATTAAAAGTTGTCATAACAAAGAAAAATAGACATGTATTGATTTTCTACAACTATACATCATGAGAATGAGATCTTCCAGCATTTTCAAACATAATCCTCCTTGTTAAGGAAACCAAAATGAAGATTCAGCCAATTGTCTTATATGTTGATTTCCACTGTAAATAAATTCCACCTATCAAATAAATCTAGGCCAGAGCTACATTCATAATTAATCTCTATTATAACTATTCTTTTCTTTCTTTTTTTAAAAAATAACAGCTTTATTGAAGTGTAATTCACATATCATATAATTCACCAATTTAAAGTGTATAATCAGTAGTTTTAGTATATGGTAAAATTATCACAACATAAATTTTAGAACACTTTTGTCACACACACACACCCCTCCCCTGAAAAAAACTCATATTTGTTATTAGTCATTTTCCATCCTCTCCTCCATCCAAAGCTCTAATCAGGCCTGTGCAGTTACTGATCTTTTCTGTGTTTCTATGGGGTAAAATGAAATAATAGCCATTTGTCTTTTGCAGTCTTCTCAATACTCATGACACTCTAGCAGAGATCAGAACTGAAGTGCTTATGCAGACCCAGAAACTTAATATTTGCACATCACTCCTACTACCAGTCTTTGAGTCACTTTGTCTGGAAAATCTTTTTTTTTTTTTTTATTGCAATATATTATGAGAATACATACATTTTGTTTACGTAACATGCATTGCCATGCTTTTGACAACATAACTTTGTAAAATCAAACCAAATTTTTGGTCTGTATACTGCACTAGAGTACCAACTCTAAATTTGTACCTCTTCCCCATTCCCAGCTAAATATATTTGTATTTGAATCTAATTAGGAGATTGTAGCAATGACAGATGATAGAGGTAAGTTTTGAGGAAAGATATTTATAAGGCAACACCCCTAGTGAGATTATTACAGAGATTTACATGGAGGTGCTAAAATTATAATGGGATGAAGGAATTACTTCCCCTGGTAAGAAGATACAGAGAAATCAAGGGTTCAAGGCACAAAGATTCGTCAGAATCTCCCATGTGGTCCCACTCTTATCAAAACTCTAACTCATTGATGGTAAGATTGGGATGCTGACAATTGTAATTAACTATTTGTAACTTTATAAATTTTGTCTAATTTACTAAAGTATTTGCATTATATCTAGAAAGACAGAAGTCTGGACATGGTTCTTTGCTCAGAGGCTTATTGGCTGAAATCAAGGTGTTCACCAAACTACACTTCTATCTGAAAATATACTCTTTCAAAACCATCCACGTTGTTGGAAAAATGAGTTCCTTCTATTGTGTGTTTGAGTTCCCCATTTCCCTAATGTCAGTTATCCAACAGTTGCTCTCCGCTTTTTGTGGCCTCACTCAGGTCTCAGCCTGATGGACCCCTTCTAGATTCTAGCTGTCTTCTTAAGAGAGCAGGAGAATCTCCTCTCCATCCACTGCTTACTTCAGCCACAAGAAAATGTCATATTCTTTCTGTAGTTGTTAGGATTATCTCTGCTAGATTTGCTTTCTAAAATGTTCTCCTAAAATTAGTATGAATGAAGAACTGAATTTTATAAAGGGAAGTAAGGAAACCAATTAATTAAAAGGCTATCATAATAAACATGTTAGCAATAGTGATGGATTTAAAATCATAAAGATAAAAAAGAGTGTTTTCCAAACAAAGAATTTTCTTGCCCATAATTGCTGGTATTATCAACTTCTTCCAGAAACTGAGAGCATATATTCCAAGGAGAGAAAAATAGTTAAGTAGGAGATCAAAGAGAAATATTATCTACGCGTATTAGTCTGCTCAATGATGTCATATTTTCTTTTACATCCTAATATTATTAATTCTAGATTACTCTTAACAAACCTTGATTACTCCACTTTTCATATTTATTAGTGTTGTTAGAGAAGGTGAAATGTCATGTGAAATGTCAACATATGTGTGTGTGCGTGTGTGTGTGTATATATATATATATACACATGTTAAGTTATAATGAAATAAACACGTTAAACAAATTTATAAAATTTTAAATTAAATGTTTCTAAGAAATTAGTAATACAAATACAGACCACATGTTATGCATGAGGGAAAAATTTAATATAGGTAAGAATCTAATAGAGAAAATGGAAGTATCTTAAGAACATAAGGTTTTAAAACAAGAGATAAGCTTCCTGATTTCTTTATTTGATTAATACTCCAAAAGGTAACATGACAACAAATTACATGTTTATTATACTAAATTACAATTAGACAAACTTAAGTGGAACAGAAGTGTCAGAACTACAGCATGATCTGTGGACATAATTTGAATAATTTTATTCTTAATTCACAATGCTTTTCTACCACGGTTTAAAAATGTTTTGAAATAGTTTATATTATATTAAAAATATAGCTATCAAATTTTAATATATTAAATATTAAATATATGACTATGTAATTTTAACATATTAAATATTATATATTTTTAAAATTTATAGTGCATTTTAAAACTATGCTAAGAGTAAATAACATCCAGCTTCTATTCCAGGCTAGGAGTAGAACAAGATCCAGAAAAATAGCAACAGCAACCAGCAAATAATACTAATTGTGGCTATGTTATTAAGTGCTAGTACATGCCACCTACTGACTAAAGCATCAATCTGCATTGTGAAAATTCCTTTGTGTGAGGAGCATTCCAATTCCACTCTTAGTTGTTTTAATGTCTAGACCAACTTACTGTTAATTATAATCACTTTGTTGTGCTATCAAGTATCATTCATTCATTTAACTACATTTCACACCCATTAACCATTCCCATTTATTACCTGCTCCTTGCTACACTTCCTAGCCTGTGGCAACCATAGTTCTGCTCTGTTTCCGTGAGATCAACTGTTTTAATATTTAGCTTCCACATGGGAGTGAAAATGCTTAAGGTTTGTCGGTGCTTGGCTTATTTCATTTACCATAATGATATCACCCATCAAAACATCACATACACAAATATCACATACCTCTAATAAATAAGAATAAAAAATAAAACTCGTAAATATATTATCTTGTTATTTCCTTGAAGTAATATGCAAGATTTTGTTCAAATGTTTTATACAAAGAGAGTCAGAAATGTGGAACTCACACTTGTGTATTAGTTCAGATTATTATTATTTTTGGTTCCAATATTTGAAAATGTACACTGTAATAAAAATATGTCATACTTCATTGAATTTTAGAAAATTTTTTAAAAAACATAAGGAAGATACTTTTTAAAATGCATAACAAGAAGTCAGGAATCAACAAATATTAGTTTATATTATAGTATCCAAAATACAATTAAATAATGTCATTCATATTATAATCACATATATAAAATATATTTGCACACCATAAACATATCACATGAAAGTATACAAATGGATATACAGTATATGAATTGTATGGTTTATATTATTTTATTAATATTTCTTATAAATTATCATCAATACTATAAACCAGGGTTGAAATGTAATCTTTGTAAACTCTAATACATTTATTATTTTATGATGCCATTACTACTCTAAAAATATCTAACACATATTTTGGACAATCTTTTATTTTTTTTTGTTTTTATTTCTAATCTGGGGAGATGAATTACATTACCTCAAAAGCTCTCTTTTCCTGTTAATATGATATGCAAAATATGTTACAGACTTTAGTTTGTTTTTATAGTCAGGATTTATGAAGTTTTCCAATTACTATCATTTACATTTTCTAACACAAATTGCTTTTCATAGCAGTTTTTATCAAATTATTTTATTTTATTTTATTTTATTTTATTTTATTTTATTTTATTTTATTATTTTTTTTTCAGACAGTGTCCACTGTGTCACCCTTGGTAGAATGCTGTGGCATCACAGCTCACAGAAACCTTAAACTC
The DNA here is from genome assembly GCA_963574355.1 of Loris lydekkerianus. Taxonomy (NCBI): domain Eukaryota; kingdom Metazoa; phylum Chordata; class Mammalia; order Primates; family Lorisidae; genus Loris; species Loris lydekkerianus. Next base: position 6,443 of record CAUYPK010092841.1, on the reverse strand, counting down.
TTGGGCTTAAGTAATTCCCTTGCCTCAGCCTCCCAAATAGCTGGGAATACAGGCGTCCACCACAATGCAAGGCTATGTTGTCATTGTTGTTTTAGTAGTGCCCTAACCACTTAGCTGTGGGAGCCGAGCCAATAATTTTATTTTTAATGTAAAAGCTATTTATACATTTTACAAATACTATTTTCAAGAAAAATGATGCCAAAATCCAGTCAGACATTCTTAAAGCATTATATTTTTAATATTTCTACTTTCATTTTTATCTAATGTGTTATATATTTAGCATTCTGTGCTGAGAATTTTGGTCATAATGTATAATTTTGAGTCAATTAAAATATGAATTTCCAATTTGACTTCCATTATTAGGGCTAACTTTTAACCTCTAGAATGTGCTAAGAGATTAAGTTTCATGATGAGAAATGTATTTTATGTCTGAAAGGTTTAATCGCTTGTTGTGAACTTATTTTTATTCCAAGCACTGAGCAAAGTCTAAATGTTCTTTCCATGAGCTGGCTATCATTTGCATTACGTGAATAGATAAGTAAACATAAATTTGAAAGAATGTACAAAATCAATTAACAAAACAAATCATGCATATAACTCACAAGATTTATATTCCAAATGCTAAAAATGCATTCAGCCAAAATTTCTAATAGTTTACTAACATAATAATTATGTGTATTTAACATAATTTATTTTTATGATTATCTAGTAACGTGAGTTGATATCAGTGTCAAAGGAAAGAAATGTGACAATTATGGTTTAAATTCATTTTCCAGTTTTTAAAAGTGGAAAGTATATTGCGTACTTAGGTTAGTTAGTATTTATGCTGTACATAACTTCACCTTCTCAAATTTAAAGAGAAAAATTTTCCAAGATACATTTCAAAAACCTTCAAGATATATTTCAGAAATCTTCCAAAATATAAATTAAAAGTTTTGCGCTTATTTCATCCTCACAATGCTTAAGTATAGGAATTAAAGCAGAAATATAAATGAAGAGTTTTGCTTATTTAAATCTTAATTAAGACAAGAAATAATTTAGGTGGTTATCTTCACAGTAATATTAATAACAGCCTTTTTATAACTGCTCTAAAATTTAGTAACAGTATACATACTTATCTGTTAAATATGCCTTTGTATTTGCACCATAATTTCTATCTTTTCTTAAGCTTCAAGTTCTTAACCTTTATGAGTGAATAAATCAAGGAAAAGCATGTCAGCTCTGTCCTCAAAACAGTTTCTTTCTGACTTAACAAAGTAACTGTATCTCAATATGCAGAGAAAGGAATTTGAATATTTAAGACATTCTTGAACCTTCACTTTAGTACTTTTTTATAATGATTATCCCCACCAAGATGTGAGTACAGTGTCGTGTATAAATCAAGAAATTTAATATTTTTTTTTTCATAATTCTCCTCTAAGGTATTGCTCAGCAATTATAAATGGCCATGAATCTAGTAAGTTGTCAATAAAATTTCCCAATACACTGTTGAGAACTTCCTCCTTCACTGACTGGGACTTTAGTTTGTCAATAATATACTAACTTTTCAGTTAATTCAGTAAATTATTAATGACGACATCCTGTTAATTATGAGAATATCTTATACTTGGGACTTAAGTCAGCCAACATAGGAATAGTAAGTTCCAGTTTATAAAAAGGGAGTTTTTACAGGCATGCTTTTCTTATTACTAAATTTGTCCTTTGGCCTTTGCAGCACTTTACAGAAGGCTTGACACAAATTTCTATTTTCTTTTAATTTCCCCTTACTATGATGATTAAACTAACCAATTTCAGTGGCTAAGGCTAACTTTTCTTTTTTCTTCTTTTTCTTTTTTTTTTTTTTTTTTTAGATAGAGTCTCACTTTATCGGCCTCTGTAGAGTTCTACAGTGTCACAGCTCACAGCAACCTCCAGCTCCTCTTGGACTTAAATGATTCTCTTGCCTCCCCAGCCTCCTGAGTAGGTGGTACTGCAGGTACCCACCACAACGCCTGGCTTTGTTGTTGTTTTTGTTGCAACTTTTCATACTGTTTCTCTATTGTATTTTTATTGTTCTCTTGGAGTTAACAAGTTCCTTTTACTTTCTGCCATACAATATTGTTCATTTTTATTATCCTACACTTAGGGTTCACTATTGAGGATCTACAAAAACATCATCCAAGAGTCAAACCCACTGCAGTTTCCAGGCTAAGTTGTCAGGAGAAGGTAAATTCTTATAAGACAAGAAACATAAATAGGCTTCTGAATGATGATTTACTTATTTGAATAATTTTCAATTTTGTTACTTTTTTATCATAATATTATTTATTATTCATTTACAACTGATTTGGTACACTTGCCTGGTTTTTCTGATTATATCTCTGCTACATAGCCTTGTTATCTTAATACATTTGTGGGGGGTTTTGTGTCTGCACCTTTTTTTTAAAATTAAGCTGTCTCTTTTGTTCTCCATCTCAAGTTTATTTGTAGCTGACTGTCTTTGATATTAATTTAGCATGAAGCAAGATGTGCAATAATTTTTCATGGTTTTTATCAACTATTTGTTACATTGCATAGTTTCAAATGCCTTTGGTACAATTGTTTATCTATTTGTTTAGTGATTCAATCATTCCAACTTCCAAGAATAATTGTTGTTCTAAACCAAATTAGACTTTAGTCACTGAGTTTTATATGTGTATTCCTGTTGTCTGAGACATTTGATGTTTCGTCCATCCCCAGTGTACCTATTACTCTTCTTTTTCTTTCTTTTTTTTTTTTTTACATATACATGTGTTTATTAGGTTTCCGCTTTTGCCATCACAGAATTAAAAAGGCTTAAAATTTAATAACAATAAAAATGTTTAAGATAAGGACTAGAAACAAAACCCTCGTAAAGAAGGAATGACAATAAACACATTCAGCTCTTCTTATTTAATTATATTACATTAGATGTGATTTTAAATGTACAAATATAGAAATATAGTATTTAAGTACTCATATCAATACTCATATTTATGAGAGAATTAAGCTCTCTATATTGTTAGATTATTAAATAATATGTGCCCATATGCTAAAATTATCACAGAAATTAATACAGTAGAACTTCTGAAAGCTGACCACCCAACGTATTGTAACAAAGTGGTCAACCGAATGAACTAGGCCTCCTGTCCTAATATGCACATGCGGTGCATGTTTAGTCTATACAAATTAGGTCAACTTGAGGAAGTTGAGGTTCTACTGTAAATCTTCCAAGAGAGATACTTTGAGATTATACATATGTTGATTCTCCTTAATTTTGTATGCACGCATTTTATCATTAGTCATTGATCTTCTCTACAGCAATTATTCTTATAGTGTCATATTGGTTATTTTCTATATCTAGCACTCCTTCTACAAAATTATATATGCAATTGTTACATATAAATTATATATGTAATTGTTCTGCAGGATGATGTGTCTTTTATTCATTTATCTGAATCAGACAAAAGGATGTTTCTACTGACATCAAGAAATATTACACAAATTTAGCAGCTCAAACAATACACAGGTCATATCTCATAATTCTTTGGGACAGAAGTCTAGGTGTTATGTGACTCAGCTGCCTTTTCTGCTCCAGACTCACAAGACAGAAAACAAAATATGGACCTTCTTTTGGAAGTCACCTTCGTGTCCATTGAATCGGTTGGCTGGATTAAGTCGCTTGTCCTTGTGGGGTTCAAACTTACTCAGTGGATGTTGACAAGGGGCCATTTGTCTTTACCCAGGCTCAGTTACCTCCAGTAACCTTTACTTTGTTTTAAAGTCTGACTTTGTAAAATAGTAGCACAGCCACTTCAGTTCTCTTGGTTTCTGTGTTCATGGTATGGCTTCTTTTTTTGTTCACTCTATTTGAAACTTTCATCTAATGTGCGTCATTAGTAGACAACATGTAGTTGTACCTTATTTGTTTTGTTTTGTTGTTGAATCCAGTCTGATAATCCCAAACTTTTGTTCAAATTGGCTAACTTATTGAAATTTATGTAACTATTGACACATCTGGATTTATCTGGCATTTTTATTGCTGTTTTTTATGTCTGTCATATATATTTTGTCTATATATTCCTCCATTACCAACTTCTTTTGCACTGTTAATTTATTTAACATTGAATTTTTTTAATTTATTTTTTAATTAATCGACTTTTATGGCAGTTTAGGTTTGTAGAAAAACCAAGTAGAAACTATAGAGTTCTCATATCGCCACATCACACACACATACAGAGTTTCTTGTATTATTAACATCTTGCGTTAGTGTGCTACATTTATTACAATTTATGTACCAATATTAATGTAATACTGTTATATAAACTAAAGTCCATAGCTTAGATTAGCGATCCTGGTTTATATTGTTCCTTCTAAGCTCTCTAACAAATGTATATTGACATACACTGAAGCATCCCTTCTAATAGGTGTGCAAATTGTTTTTATTTGTAATTCCATAATAATATATCATGGAGAGCATATTTTCACATGGGCTATGATTTGAACTGTATCTTCTCCCAATTCATACATATTTTGAAGAACCTGGTAATATTTGAAGATGAGAGAAAAATTAGGTTTAGATGAGGTCCTGGTGGTGGGGTGCACTTGATGAGATTAGTGCCCTTATGAGAAAGTTACCAGAGCATCCAGAACTGTAAGAAAAGAACTTCCTACTGTTTAAGTCACTCAATATATGGCATTTGTTATGGAAGACTGACTGAGCTGATAAGATAGTGTGCTTAAATATCATCTGTATGTTTTCTTTAGTGAGTTTTCTGTTCATATTTTTTTTAATTCAAATTTTTGTTTTCTTATTAGTGATTTTTAAGATTTTTGTATGTTTTGAATAGAAAACCTTTATCATGTACAGGTTTTGAAAATCTTAATAATTTTTTTAACTGTAGTTTAGAAATATTTTTTAGAGTTTTCTCTAGGGCTTAGGATAAGCCTTTCATTTTTGGCATTTGACCTCTGATATCTGGTGCACCTTTGTACCCGTGACATCCCATGTTTATCCAGCTACATAAGACTGCTCTAGTTTTGATCTTTCTGCTTGACTTCTAAGCTGAATACCAATTAAGAACCAACAAATGTCTCAAGGAAAATTCAACAGAGAATACCATCCTTACTTCACTGCATTCTCTGTGCTACATTGACACTTAAATCTCAGACATCCTGGATGCTTCCAAATCCCTTCATTTTCAACATTTTTGTATTTCATTCAGATTTCAGATTTTCTTTTATTGTGATGTTTGTGTGCTACTGACTAAAAGCCAGAGTTCAATTAGTATAAAAATTTTTAAGTTAAAAAAAGCACACCTTGGACCATGTTTAACTACATTTAAAAAAATTATTAATATTTTCAAATCATGTACATGATAAAGGTTTTCTATTCAAAACATACAAAAATCTGATTACTTTTGGCTAGTTTTACAGCAAAGCTATTTTGAGAATTTTTTTATATTTCTGTCAATAAAATGCTGGAATGGAAACTGTCAAGAAACTAGAGACTTCTGTTTATACAGAGTCAAAATTTTGGAAAATAATGAATTTTTCCTTCTTCTTGATTTTCTTTTCTTTTCTTTTTTTATCGTTTAGGATTCATTAAGGGAACAAAGAACCAGGTTAGGCTAATTGCATTTGTCAGGCAAAGTCCCTCTTATAAATGTTCCTCCCCCACAAGAGTGATTTCACAGCCCCCTTCCTCAATCCCTCTCTTCCTTCTCCCATTCCACCACCCCCCATGTACTAGGTCATCAATTGTCCTCATATCAAAATTGAGTACACTGGATTCTTGTTTCTCCATTCTTGTGATGTTTTACTAAGAAGAATGTGTTCTACCTCCAACCAAGTTAGTACAAAAAATGTAAAGTCTCCATCTTTTTAGTGGCTGAATAATATTCCATGGTATACATATACCACAGCTTGTATATTCATTCTTGGATTAGTGGGCATTTAGTTTGTCTCCACATTTTGTACATTAAGCTGTGATAAACAGTGTAGTGAAAATGTGCTTATGATAAAAGGATTTTTTTTCTTCTGGGTAGATGCCTAGTAATGGGATTTTCTTTTCTTTTTTTTTTTTTTATTGTTAAATCATAGCTGTGTACATTAGTGCAATAGGCTGTACCCATTCTAAGATGCACCATAGATGTGGCCCCACCTGTTACCCTCCCTCCCCCAAAATATCCCCCCTCCCTTCCCCTTCCTTGGCCCTTTCCCCATAGTCTTGTGCTATAGTTGGGTTATAGCCTTCATGTGAAAGCTATAATTTAGCTTTATAGAAGGGCTGAGTACATTGGATTCTTTTTCTTCCATTCCTGAGATACTTTGCTAAGAAGAATATGTTCCAGCTCCATCCATGTAAACATGAAAGAGGTAAAGTCTCCATCTTTCTTTAAGGCTGCATAGTATTCCATGGTATACATGTACCACAATTTGCTAGT
>CAUYPK010092835.1:0-10148 GCA_963574355.1 Loris lydekkerianus | reverse complement strand
GCAGAGTGATCTTACCCATCTTTGGGTACTATGAATGTAATCCACCGTGCAGCCTCTCCATATCCTGTCTTAGGTTGTCCCAGTTTTGGGAATCTTACCCGTCATTGGTGCTATGGAGGGCGGTGAAGAATAATAGTTAGATTCATGGTTAATGATCCGGTGATATGGGACCTCGACCTGATTTAACTGCCTCTAACCTTTTTTAAGGATACAGGGCCCAAAGGTGAAGGGTAAATAAGGGTAGCAGAGGAAAAAGGTAGGGTAAAAAACCATGTAGGCCCGTCCACAGGAGATTTTCTAAAATTTCTTTTCTTCTCTTTTCTAGATCTTCTTGGAGTGTTTTGATCTTGTTTTGCATGATCTCAGATCTTTTGGCATAAAAGTAGCACTTTCCTGCAAAAATAAACAGATGCCTCCCTTTTTGGCAGTTAATAGGTCTAATCCCCTTCTTGTTGGGGCAAGTATTTAAAGTCTCTTGCCGAAACCCAAACGGGTTTTTTCTGTTTTTTTTTTTTTTTTTTTTTTTTTTTAATTATATATAAAAATATCTATGGTGCATATTTTTATCTATAATATTCAAAATTTTTAAGAACTCAAACAACCTTGATAGCAATAATAATAACAATAATAATAATAATTACAATTCAACAAAAAAGTGGGCAAAGGATCTACAGAAACATTTCTCAAAGAAGACATAAAAATGGCTAACAGGCACATGAAAATATTCATTAAATGATTAATATTCTTAATTAATCATTAAGAATGTAAATTAAAACCACAATGAGCTATTACCTGAGCAGCTTTTGTCAAAAAGATAAATAAATGTTGGAGATGATGTGCTGTTCAAGGAATTATTAAACATTACTATCGTAAAATGTAAATTAATACAATCATTATGAAAAAAAGTATGGATATTTCTCAAAAACCTAAAAACAAAATTATCATATGATCCACTATTCTCACTACTAGGTTTGTACCTAAACAAAACAAAATCAGCATGTTGAAGGAATACTTACATAACCCATGTTCATCATAGCATTGTCCCCAATAACCAAGAAATGGAATCAAGCTTACTGTCTATGTAAGGATAAATGGATAAAGAAATTGTAGTATATATACAAAATAGAATACTATTCTCCCTAAATAGGAGAATTAAATAGAATACTATTTAAAAGGGAGACATCATCCCATCGTTTGTAGCAACATGGATTAATATGGGGGATATAATGTGCAGGATACTATGCTAAGTTAAATAAGCTAGACACAGAAATGCAAGTATTTCCCAATCTTACTTATATGTGTAATCTAAGGAAGTTGAATTCATAGATGTAAAGACTACAGTGATGATTACTAGAGGCTGAGAAGCAACAAATGGAGAATTGTTGATTGAAGAGTATAAAGTTTCAGGTAGGCAGGAGGAATGGGTATGAGATCTATTGCACAGCAGGGTTACTATAGTCCGTCTTAATATTAATATTAATATTTCAAAATAAGTAAGAGTAAAATGTCAAATTTATTACAAAAAAAAGGTAAGTGAGGTTGTGGATATGTTAATTAGGATGATTTAATTATTTCACATTTTATACATAGTATAAAACATCACAGTGTAAACCATAAACGTATACAATTGTGATTTTTCCATTGAATATATTAATGACACAAATTATAAGGAAAATCAGCCAAACCTCGTTGGTTTTTTGAAAATATGAACAAAATAAACAAACCCTTTGTTAGACTGAGGGAGAAAAAAGGAAAAATACCAAATAAAATAAGAAATGGAAGTAAAGCTCTATAATGGATGCCTCAGAAGAAAAGGGATCACAATAGACAGTTATGAACAATTATGTGCAAAAACCAAAAAAAAAAAAAGTAACTTAGAAAAAAAGGGATAAATTCTTAGACACACGCAGAACCTATCAAGACTGAATCTAGAAGAAATAGAAAGACTGAACAGACTGACAACCAATAAGTAAAAACATCTCTACAAAAAAGCCCAGAACCAGAGACTTTATGCCTGAATTGTACCAAACATTCAAAAAAAGAATCACCCTGACATGACAGCCACATAAAGACACTACAAGAAACTAAAACTACAGGTCAATACATATATCTCTGATGATTATACATGCAAATCCTCAATAAATACCAAAATAAATCCAGCAATACATCAAGATTATACACTATGACCAAGTGGATTTCTCCTCAGACCATAAGGTTGGTTTAACAAATATAATCAAATATAAATGTGATATGCCACATTAACAGAATGAAGTATATGAAATACACGATCCTCTCAATGGATGCAGAAAATGAATTTGAAAACTTTATCATACATTCATAACAAACTCAACAAAATAGGAAGAAAGAAACATCCTTCACAAAATAAATAATAATATAAATTATATAAATAATAATATAAAACCCACAACTAGCATCATAATTAATGGAGAAAACTGCAAACTTTTCCTCTAAGATGAGGGATATTTTTACATGTCAATGTAAGAAACAATGATGGCCATTTTTACCACTTTTATTCAAAATAGTCCTGAAAGTACTAGCCAGAGCAATCAGACAAGAAAAAGAAACAAAATGCATAAAATTTAGAAAGAAGGAAGTAAAACTATCTTTATTTACATAAGACATGATCCTATGTCTGAAAAACCCTAAAGACACACACACACAGACAAACACACACACACACACACACAAAAAAAAAAAAACTGTTAGAAATAATAAACACATTCAGTACAGGATACAAAATTAACAAATAAAAATCATTTGTAATTTTTTACATCAGTAATGATCTATCCAAAATGCAAGTCTGTCTCTAAATAATAATAGTAATAATAATAATAATCCCATTTATGATAGTATCAAAAAAGAAAGCTAAATAAATTTTAAAAGAATAAATTTAATCAGAGATTTGGAAGAGGTATACTCTGAAAACTATAAAGCATTGATGAAAAAATTTGAAAAAGTATAAATAAATGCAAAAAAGTGTGTGTTTGTGAATTACAAGAATTAATATTGTTAACATGTCTATACTACATAAAGTGATACACGGATTCAGCATAATCTCTACTAAAGTGTCAATGGCATTTATGTAGTAATAGAAAATTATTCTACAATTTGTATGAAAGAAAAACCTGAATAGAAATCTTGAAAAAGAACAGAGTTGGACCATTTCCTGACTTCAAATTATATAACAAACCTGTAGTAATTAATATAGTATGTTACTGGCATAAAAATAGACTAATAGAACGTAACGGCCAAGAAAATATCCCACACACATATGTTCAACTAATTTTTGAACGGGACACCAAGAACACATGATGGAGAAAGGGTAGTCTCTTCAGTAAATGAACTTGAGAAATGATAACAGCAATCAGACAAGAAAATGAAGTAAACTGCATATCTTCATGTTTAAAAAATGAAAATGAACTCATTTTACAATGCACAAAAGTCAACTGAAAATGGATTAAAGACTTAAACGTAATGCCTAAAACTATAAAACTCTTAAAAGAAAATAGAAGGAAAAAGTTCCTTCACATTTGTCTTGGCAATAAATTTTTAGATAGCGCACAAATACCTAATGCAACAAAAGCAAAAATAAATAAGGAAGACTATAACAAACTAGAAAACTTCTGATCAGCAAAGTAAAACAAAATAAATCATCGAAATGAAAAGACAGTATAAAAATTAGAAAATATTTGCAAACCATATATCTGAAAAGAAGTTAATATCCAAAATATATGAGAAACTCACACAACTCAATAGGTAAGTAAATAAACAAACATAAATAAATAAACAACCTGATTAAAAAGTCAGCAAAGGACCTGAATCATCATTTCTCCAAAGAAAACATACAAATGGCTAACATTTGTATGTTAGGTAAATGGAAAGTTGCTCAACAGTACTAAAAAGGGAATGAAAATCAAAACCACAATTAGATTTCACCTCATACCTGTTGGGATGGCTATTACCAATAACATAAAAAATGATAAGTGTTGATGAGGTTGGAGAAAATGGTATTCCTTGTGCACCTTGGTAGAAGTACAAACTGATTATTATCATTATGGAAAACAATGCAGAGGTTCTTTAAATAATTAAAAATGGAATTATCATATAACCCAGAACTTCTACTTCTGAATATTTATAAATTTAAAGGAAATGAAATCAGTACTGGATAGAGATAGCTACACTCCCATGTTCACTGCAGCATTATTCATAATAGCTAAAGTAAAGTATAGACACAATCTAAATAACCATCAACAAAATAATGGATAAAGAAATTGTGGTATATAAAAATACAACGGAATATTACTGAATCTTAGAAAGATTCAGTAGGAAGAAATGATTCTTTAGAAAGAAAATAAAATTCTCCTATTTCTGTCAACATGTGTGATCCTGGAGGATATTATGCTAAGTGAAATAAATCAGATACGGAAAGAAATATTCTACATAATCTCCCTTATACCACATATATAGAATCTAAAAACGTTGACTTCTCTTTCTATAATAGAGATCATAACTATTCATGAACTATATCGTTCATGTTAACAACTGAAGTAGTTGTTAATTATATGAACTATATAACTATATACAAGTCCCTAATGAGAGAAGGCTATTTTGATTGTTCATTTGTTTGTTTTGCTGTTGTTCCAATAGTCTTAAGAGAAGTGCATGATCTTAAATCTTGCTTTTGTTCTTAGACTTAAGCCCCATGTAAAATTTCTCTTATCAAGTAACTCTCGGAAGCTAGCCAAATTGGATACTTCCTGAGAACTAACTTGCTGTACATGGCATGAGCTTACACATTATATCAGAAGAATTTATTCATTTCTTCTTTTAGTCTGCAATCATATGTCAAATATATCAATATGTCAGGCACTGTACTGGACTATAGTCATCCATGTGTCTTTCAAATATCAATTGGAAATCTAAGTATTGTATATAAGATTATAATACTTTTCTTAGTGACCAAGTCATGTATACAACCCAAGATTGCCATATTTTACATAATAAGTAAAGCCAGTTCTGCATTATATTCTAAAGGATATCAAAAGAGTCCTAGGACTTCAAAACTTTGAAATATGAAAGAAGGGAATTATCAATAGAAAAGACAATTACTAATATTTCTTTCATTTAAAAAAAAGTATATAATTTAAGATTCAAAGTCATATGAGAAATATTATCCTACCTGATTGCCAAGAACTTCAAAATCCCCTTGCATAAATTCTATTGCTATTACAAAATCTCCAGCTAATATTAACAAAGAATTGGATCTCTGAATGAATGTGGCAAGCCTAGGTATCAGTGTAGGTAAAAATTGAAAAAGTGTGGAAACAGAAGGCCAGCCCAGTGGCTATTGGAAGAAAGGGCAGACTAGTCCCAAATAACACAATACAAAAGAAAAGACAGCTGAAAAATATTTCTTTTTGTACAATTTTGTTCATGCCTGATTTTTGCACTTTTACATGTAATCACATAACTTCTTCAAAGTAAAACTTGACAGGGGCTCTTATTTTAAGAGAAATCCATATGCTTAAAGATGAGGATCTTTGGTAGTTATATATTTTTTTTTTTTACTTTTTTTGCATTATTATTATTATTATTATTATTATTATTATAGATAAGAATGTGCACCATAGATGTGGCCCAACCCATCACCCTCACTCCACCCAAACCTCCCCCCTCCCTTCCCCTTCCTTGGTCCTTTCCTCATAGTCTTGTGGTATAGTTGGGTTATAGCCTTCATGTGAAAGCTATAGTTTACCTTCATAGTAGGGCTGAGTACATTGGGTACTTTTTCTTCCTAAAATAAAATTTTTTTTCTTACTATTTCTTTTTTACTCTATTATTTTTCTCCGTATTTTTTTTTTTTTTGGTTAACATTTCTAAACATTTTTCTTTGTTCAAAATAGGGCTAGGCTGCTATACCCAAATATATGGGAAACAGAATATAAGATAAATAGATTGAATTTATCTCTTGGTTCATTTATATAGTTAACAGATATTTATGGAACATTCACTATACGCCAGAAATTATGCTTGTTGTGCTTGACTTAGCAGGTAATTAGAACTAAACTATAAAATACGATTATTTTTGTTAAGAGTATGGAAACGTTTAAAGTCTTTGATAGATCTTACCGAAGGTTATAGTCATATATCCCTAACACCATTGCTCAAATACCCATTTCACTGTATCCTTGGCAATTTTTTCTTTTTCTTTTTCTTTTTCTTTTTCAAGACAAAGTCTCACTATGTTGCCCTCAGTAGAGTGCTGTAGTGTTACAGCTCACAGCAACTTCAAACTCTTGGGCTTAAGAGATTCTCTTGCCTCAGCCTCCCAAGTAGCTGGGTATAGGAACCCGTATAGCCTATGGCTAGGAAGAGTGAGAATTATAATAAATACCTGTAGAGCTCAATAATGGAACACCTTGGTGAAAAGGGCATAGAGAGGAATTTAGCTCTCCTAACAAGCATGAGAGCTCCCGAGATGAGAGCAGTGGTGAATTGGCAGTCTGTACACCTGTGATGTTGAGAGGCAGCCTTATGTTAGGCTGGAGGAGAAGGCAGTTGGGAGCATGCGCATTCTATCACGAATCCGCTTACTCAGACTCTTGTCTCCTCTCCTGCCTGCAGAACGCCAGCATGGCGTCTCTCTGCTGAAGATTACCAAGCTCTGCTAAAGACTAAGATCTTTCTATTCTAAGACTGCTTTACTCTCTCTAAGACTCTCTCTCCTGCTAAAGTAGATAGCCCTCAGACACCCAAGAGCAATTGTTCCTAAGCAAGGAACAATTATACTAGTTAATATAGTTAATAATATACTAGCACAATTATACTAGGACCACTATACTAGTGGTCCGAGTCCGGAACTTAGTTAAGTTGGGCCTGAGACCTGGCCAGTCCCGGGCCCTGACAATTGGTGGCAGTGGTGGGCTGTGACAGCTGGGACTACAGGTACCTGACACAACGCCTGGCTATTTTTGTTGTAGTTGTCATTGTTGTTTTTAGCTGGCCCAGACTGGGTTCTAACCCACCACCCTCAGTGTATGTGGCCAGCGCCCTACCCACTGAACTATGGGCACTGCCCTGCCTGCAACAGAGCAGTTAAAAAAACAAACAAACAAACAAACAAACAAAAAAACAATAAAAACTAAAACATAAAGGTAAAGGAAAATGAAAATTTTTTTGTTTCTTTGATTAGCATTTTTTGAATACTAGTGGGGTTATATAGTTTATCATGCTTTTTGGTTATAGCACTAGGTATAATAGGTAACACTTGTCAGACACATACTGTATATTAGGCATTGTGCAGAGTACTTTACACAGATTATGTTATTCAGTCCTCGCAATGATATAAGGTAGAGTTGTGAATAAGTAACTTTTCCAAGGCTGCACAGTTATTGTGAGTAATAGGACTTGGGTTTTAACACAGGTGGTCAGGTTCTAGAACTCAGAATCTTTGCTGGTATGCTGTATAATAAATGTTTTGCATATTTTTCTTTGTCTGTATTGCCAGGTGATGCCCTTATTACTTTTCAGTATTTCTTTAGTTACTGTTAACTGGTTTGCTTTTTTTTTTGAGACAAGATCTCACTCTGTTGCCTGGGCTAGAGTGCAGTGGCATCATCATAGCTCACTGCAATGCTCAAGCCATCCTCCCAACTCATCCATAATTAGAACTAAACTATAGAATATGATTATTTTTGTTGGGATTATTTCCCATTAGTAGTTGGGATTGTGGGTGGGCTAATTTTTAAATTTCTTTGTAGAGACTGAGTCTTGCTATGTTGCCCAGGTTGCTCTTGAACTCCTGCAATTTGCCACCTTGGCCTACCAAAATGCTGGGATCACAAGTGTGGTCTGCTGCATCTGGCTTGTTTTATTTTTATAGAGGAAATTTTCTGTTTTAAAATGTATTTATTCTGAGAATATCTTTAGAATATCTTTTATAAAGATATTCTCTTAATTAAAAAGAGATATTGACAGTGCTCCCTCTGAGAACTTTTACCCCACCCTTGAGATCTCCAGTGTTGAGAGCTGCATGTTTGGCTCCTCCAGACACTGTGCCTTCTTCTTCACACCTGCAGGCTTCTTCCTTTCTGATCCTTCATATAAACATTGTGTGATATATATTTTTCTATTATAAATGAACTGTACAAAAACTTTTAAAAATTGTTTTGTGCTGGTAACTGGAATTACATTGCTCCTTTCACTTAACAAGAGAATCAGCATGTTTGCAGAAATAATATTTATTTTAACACATAACTATCATACAACATTAAGCTTTAGATGAAGGTTTTATAGGTAATACAAGACACATAGGAAATAGCATATAATTCCTATCCTCAGCTTTACTGTGTATAGTAACATACAACTAAATAAATAGAGGTACCAAAGAGCTGCTGAGGAATGTTAAACTTGATACTCCACATGAAATATGACTGCTTATTTTGACTTTAGGAGTATAATATTGGGTATTCATAGATGAGTTTTTAAATTTGATCATAGAATAAATAAGAGACTTATCCACATTTGATATTTAGCATTGAATAGTGCTACTGACCTAATCGAAGAACATTTATTCCTGCACCATTTTGGCTGTAATGCTTATGTGTGGGATGAGATGTTAACTGGATTTACATACTTATTTTTTCATGATTTCATGATACTTTATTTGCTGTAATCCATTCTGTGTGATTATAGAAATGGCAAATAATCAACTTGATAAAAAGCAAAAAAACCTTGATCATCTTCGTGAATCAGTGAAAAATAGTTTGAAAGAATTATAGCCGAGTTTTCTAGAATTCATGCTTTATACAAAAGAAAATTGAAAGTAATCACCCATGTCAAGGACAAATGTAAAATAGCTCCTTTAGATTAGATCTTTTCATCATATGAAGACTGATTGTTTTATAAAAATCAAAATGTTTTCCACATCTTTCTGCCTTTGTAATATGTAGTGCTGCCCAAACCACTTTAAGTTGCCGTTAAATTTTGTAAGAGATCCAGGTAAATCTGAGCAATGGATGAAGCATAACTCTCAGGTGGAAGATCCCTTAAAAGAATGCTGTATTTTAAATATTTAATTTGTGTGGCTATGAAGTTCTGAAAAGCATAACCTGTAACTTTCATGAGATCCTTTAATCGGGTCAAGGCCAGCAGTTGTCTTTACCTATTAAACTTATTCCATGAATAGTAGTTGTGATTTTTTCTAATATGTACTTGATATGCATTTCAGTAAAAATTTCTTTTTGGTTTGTGATTCTGGTCTTACAATAACGAAAACATGACAGTGTCTTTAAAAATACTTTTCTCCACTATGAAAGTAATTTGTATTCATTGTAGAAAATTTAGAATGAAGATAAGGGAAAGAACAGAAATGAAAAGCATCCATGATTCTACCAGTTAGAGGCGGCTGCTGCTGATATTTTAGTGTGATGCTTTTAGACTTTCCTCTCTGTATGTACTATTTTGTTAAATGAGAATGTGTTCATTCTACAGTTTTTTTAGTGTCTCTTATACGCCAAGTACCATTATAGATGTTGGAAATTAATGTGGTCCCTGTTAAAATGGAACTTCTATTAGGTGAAATATATAGTTTTCTGCACACCGTTTAGTGTATATGTGTATATATATATATATATATATATATATATATTTAAATTTATTAAAAAAAAATTTTTTTTTAGGACAGAGTCTCACTTTGTCACCCTGGGTAGAGTGCCGTGGCGTCACAGCAACCTCCAACTCCTGGGCTTAGGCGATTCTCTTGCCTCAAGCCTGCCCAGTAGCTGGGACTACAGGTGCCTGCCACAATGCCCAGCTATTTTTTGTTGCAGTTTGGCTGGGGCCAGGTTCGAACCTGCCACCCTCGGTAAATGGGGCCAGCGCCCTACTCACTGAGCCATAGGCACTGCCCTGTTTAGTATGTTTGAATGATAATTTTGTAATCTGCTATTTTGACTTAATGCATTTTATTTTTTTTTTCTTTTTTTTTTTCTTTTTTTTTTTTTTGAATTTATTTATTTTTTTATTGTGGAGAAGGGGCAGGGAAAGAAGGCGGGGGAAGAGGTGAGTGACAGGGTTGGGCCAGTGGCATGGTACCACATTGGCTGTATCTAGGTAGAGGCAGTTTC
>CAUYPK010092833.1:0-44647 GCA_963574355.1 Loris lydekkerianus | reverse complement strand
GCACTTGGGCGTCTTCCATGACTTAGCAATTATGAATTGGCCTGCAATAAACATTCTGGTACAGATGTCTTTGTTATATTGTGACTTTTGGTCTTCTGGGTATAAACCTAGAAGAGGAATTATAGGATCGAAAGGCAGGTCTGCAGAAGATACCTAGACTGAGTTTTTGTATCCAGTCAGCCAACCTGTGGCTCGTTAAAGGACAGTTTAAGCCACACACATTAATGGAGAATATTGATAAGCCTGGTAAAATTTTGGGTATGGAGTTTTTTGAAAGTCCAGTGGACATTTTTAATCCATTAGCCACTGTGGAAGTTGGAGTTTGACCAAAAGTTTCTGAGTGAGTTTACTTTTGTGGTAGAGGATTGGACTGTTCATTATGGAGGATAGATCTGAGAATATTCTGAAGAGTGTTTTGGTTATGGCAAATTTCTTCAACATGTGAATATCATTTAAGTATTTAATTTCTCCATCATAAATGAAGCTCAGTTTAGTTGGATACAGGATCCTGAGTAGAAAGTTATTTTGTTTTAGGAGATTAAAACTCAATGACCACCCTCTTCTGACTTGAAAGTTTTCAGCAGAGAGATCTGTAGTCATTCTAATATTCTTCCATTTGTAGGTTATGGTTTTCTTATGTTTGGCTGCTTTCAGAATTTTCTCCTTCATATTAACTTTAGTGAAGCTAATTATGATGTGCCTGGGGAATGTCTTATTTGGATTGAGTTGTGCTTGGGTTCTGAATCTGTCTGCTATCTGAATTTCATAATCTCTTGGCATGTCTGGAAAATTCTCTTTCATAATCTCATGGAGAAGGGCCTCTGTGCCTTGCAAAGCCACTATATCACTTTCAGGGATTCAAATGTAGTGGATATTACCCTCCTTTGAATTATCCCAGAGCTCTCTGAGAGAATGATGCGTTTTTGCTCTCCATTTTTCTTCCTTGTTGAGAGTTTGGGAGCATTCAAAGCTTTATCTTCAGTGTCCGAAATCTTTTCTTCTGATTGCTCCACTCTGTTACTAAGGGATTTTACTGTATTTTTCTGATCTTTGAGGGCTGTAAATTCTTGCTTCAGTACATCAAAATTTTTGGTGGTTTTGTCTTTAAATTCATTAAATTCTTGAGACAACTTTTGAATTTCTCCTAGAATTTCTAATTCCGACTTTTAAATTGCTCCTCCAATTTCTAATTCCAAATTTTCCTCCATTCTATTAATCTTGTTTGCAATCCAAATTCTGAATTTGATTTCTGACATCTCGGCCAGCTGTTTATGAATGGGATCTTCAGTTACATCTGCCATATCTTTCCTTGGGAGGGGGGGAGGGGTTGATCTATTCTGGTTATTCATGTTAGTAGATTTTTTCCACTGATTCCACCTTATGATTGTTTTGCACCATTTGATTTTTTCCCCTGGCGCTTTGTCAAGGACCTGTACAGTGCTATGGCCTGAGAAACTGGGAACCTATTTGGTGTGGTGGGGCTAAGTGGTTCTGTCTTGTTTTCAGCTGGTCTCTGTTCGACCCTAGTGAAACAGTTACTCTGGTTTGACATCTCAGCTTGGAGAAATACCAGCAATTAAGTCACCCCGCCACCCACAGGCAACAATTGGAAAAGGAAAATCAAACCTTCCTACAACCACACACCCAGGGCACCAACTGAATGGTCTTCTGGCAAGTGGCTCCGTTTAAAAGGTCCAAATCAATTGTCTCAGTCGGCACCTGTCTCAGGTGGGAGAGTTTGAAAGGTCTCTGGCAACTGGATCACAGGGCTCTGGTAACTACTCAGATATGGCTTGGTCCAGTGCTCCATGGAGTCAGGAGGACCCACCCAGCAAATAGATCAGTCTGGGAAGGTTGATGCCTCCTTTCCTACCTTACACCATTGTCACACCCAGTCACTGATAGCCCCGCAGGGCTGTGACGCAGTTGCCTACAATGTGCAGATACTCTAGGGGTTTGTACCTGCCTGAATCACAAGGAAATCTTATTCTGCTCAGCCAGGCCACTGCGCTCTGCCTCTATCTAGCAGGGGGAGGTGAGGCATGACAACCTCAGGCACTTGATGGAGGCTGGGGGCTATTCACTCAGTTCCAGCCCGCCCCTGATTGATGTTACTGACAGAACAGAACAACTTTGCGGGAATTTGTTTCTGTCCCTGCTAAATTCCCCTGCAGAAGAGAAGCTGTTTTGAGTTCCCAGAGCCTGCACCTCAGGCCCTGTCTTTGCTTCTGCAGATTTGTATTCGGTCAGCTGTCAGTTCTAGCCTCCTGTCTTCGTCTATAGGCTGACGATCCCCTGAGGGCTGGGTGCATCTTAGGCTCAGTAAAACGGTCCTCTTGGTCAGCCCTGTCCTGGAAACTTCCCATCTCTGAGCATGCGTTTCTAGTCCCCACTCTTCACCTATGCCGGTACTGCCTTAGGCAAACCCTTTACTCATGGGACCTGTGTTTTAGTCCCAGATCTGTTCCGTGGCGGTTGCCACCTGAGTAGATGTCTGGCTTCCTCTGGTTGCCCAGTGAGACAGGGAGTGTGGCTTCGGAATATCTGGGAGTGAGCCCTATTGTTGCCAAAAGACGGCTGCTGCTCAGTGAGTCGGAGCACCGCTGCTCCAGTATGGTTTCCTCTCAGCCGACTGTCCTCTCTTCACTCCCGTGCCACAGAGTCAGCCCTGACCAGGTGCAGTCTAAGTCCTGTCCACACACCTCAAGAAATCACCCAAGAATCTGGACTCCTGGGGTACAGTCCTCCAGACCTCAAAGTGAGAGTGGAGGAGAGTGCTGGGAACTCAGAGTTGCAGGTAGAGAATATATAGTTTTATACAGTTTTATGCCTGGCAGGAGAACGGTGTGGCACCCTATTAGGGGAGGTAGGTCCAGTTTTTAGAGGGTCTCTCCCATGGAGTGTAGTGGGAGGACCTTTGAACTCTTCTCATTTGTTTGTGGGCCTTTCTCATGGGGGAGGGGACTCCTGTCCACTTGGTGATGATTTTGTACCTTTTGTTTGTCTCTGCCCCAATTTTTAAATTTTTTATATGCAGTTAATATGTTACCTAGAAAAAGTTAAATAAGATGAATTCAAAGATAAACCATTTTTTATTATATTCCTTTGTTATATGGCATTTCAAAAATGGAACACTAGACAAATCCCTGCTACATTGTAACATAATGTAGAAAATTGGGTTTCTTATTTCAGGAGGTGATGATACCTGCCATTCAGTATGATATTCAACAGAATGCTTTATATGTAAGGCAACATTATATTTTCCACATTGAAAAGTGGTGCTCTTTTGATATTTAGCTCACAGAGTTTGCTTTCCCTGTTTGGCTATCACCTGATTCCTGCCATCATAACATGTGTCAATATACTTCTGAGAAAGTTTTCTTCTTCTGCCATGGTCTGGAGGACGACCGTGGGTCTTCAGATAATGGCGTACCACATGTTTACAAAACTCCAGAGAATCCACTGGTTTCTCATCACAGGTTTTATGCAGTTGCCAAGGATTTTCTAAGACCAATTTTAAACAGAACAAAGGAGGGCTTATATACCTTTTCTTTGTGTGGATTAATGCCTGATACTTATCAGTGTTACCATCAGCTTTGTCTGAGTATCCCATGAAATTGTTCTACACTTTGATCATGTTTGGCTGCTGAACTTAGATCTTGTTGTTCAGTTTCTGGAAATAATGATTGAAAAGACCCAGGGGGTTGACAGGGCTCAATACCAGCACCAGAAGAGGCAACAGTGGTAGTTCTGCCTTTCTTATCAATTTGATAATTTGGTGTGCCTTGTTCTTTTTCCTTCAGAGTGACCTCTGATTCCAGGTCACTTGTCCATTGTCAATGCAATCCTTTCTCACTTCACCTATTGCCTGATGTCCCATCGAACTAAGCTTATCAAGAAATGTAATAGTGGTGAAAATTTATCAAATACAAAATGGTGTTGTCCAGAGTGTGCCTCGTTAAACTGAAGAACAGACGATGAACCAACCCTGCATTCCTCATGGTTAGTGTCTGGGGTTTCACCCTGATATGGCCGAAACCAGGTAACGTAGCCCAGACATGTTGCATCACACCAAAACTTACAGCCAAACCAAGTGTGCTTTCATCTAATATATTGTTTGCACCTATGACAGCCAAAATGAGGACGCATGCATTCACCAAAGCTGAAATATGTTTTATTTGGAACAAATTTCATACATCTCCCACTGAGTGTGCTTGTAAGAGGTCACAGCTTGGAAAAATTGTCCACATTTGCATTGTCAGAAATATGCAAATTAGAAAATATAGTTTCACAACACAATATAGATGTGGTCACATCTCATGGCATTGCTGACAAGTACATTATGCACATCTGTTCTTTGATCCCAGCAGACACGACTTCTAGGATATAAGTGGTAACCACTCAGAAAAACAATTCCTAGAAAACATGTGAATTTAGAGCTAGTCAAGCCAAGATTTACACCTTTACTTAAAGTGTATAAGTTGGAGTATGTGACAAGGAGTCCAATGATCTAGTTATCAAGAATTTCTGTGGGAGTTCTCAGTTCTCTGAAGAAATCATTTGGTGGTTCTGTAACTCTACTTGATAGGGGATGTACAGTTAGGTAGCGAACAATTCCATATGTGAACAATTTTGCCACTTTTTCCTTGATGGAAGAGGTTGCTGCAAGGTTAGTGTAGGTGGAAAGTCATTGTCAAGAGAGTCATCTTTAGGTGCATATAGAGGATCATCTGAGACAGACTCAACATCATAGCCATCTTGAATAAGATTTGCAGGTGAAGCCACAAAGAGCCTGGGAGATTTTTTTTTGTTTCACCTTCTTCATCTCCAGAGTCCTCATCGGAAATAGGTGCTGTAGCATTTTCAGGTGGTTGTATCACTGCAGCAGTTTCTTCTATGCTGTCCACTATCTCTAAAAGGTCAGTTGCTTCATGTAAACTTAAAGTTTGAGGCATCTTGAGACTTTCAAAATAACTTCAACTAAGAAAATGGGAAAATATACTAGTAGTCCTAATGGTATGAGTCTTGTCTAGTGCTCCAGAAACAGAACCAACAACATGTCAAAACCATAACTAATACAATAATAATGTTGGTACTTTTTTATACTACAATAGCATAACTAGTAGAGAAGTAGTAGAAAAAATATTAGTATAAGATGTAGTGTAGTCAAGTTGTATTTACCTGTCTTGGGATGGTTCTCTGAAAATTTTCTGAAAATTTACATTACTTTTAGACAAACTCCCAGTGCTCCACAAGCTGCAGCGGAGACTCTGTGTCCCACAGACAACATGTGTGAAAAATCAGACCTCAGTGATGACCTTGAGCAGGAGGCTGTAGATAACTCCTATGTCACCGCAGTTCCAATAATGGGACATGAGGCATAAGTTGGTTAAATCTAAAATGATTAAACATTGCAACATAAATGCAGAGATTATCAGGTTGGATTTTTAAAAATCATTCAGTCTATCATTTATATGAGTGACGTTTTGAATCAAACAAATAAATTAAAATTAAAGAAGAAAGAGACAAGAATAAAGAACTAAAAGAAAGTAAGGAGGGGGTGCCCGTAGCTCAGTGGTTAGGGTGCCAGCCACATGCACTGGGGCTGGTAGGTTTGAACCTGGCCCAGGCCTGCTAAACAAATAAACAAAAAATAGCTGGGCATTGTGACAGGCACCTGTAGTCCCAGCTACTAGGGAGGATGAGACAAGAGAATTGCTTGAGCCCAGGAGTTGGAAGTTGCTATGAGCTATGATGCTACAGCACTCTACAGAGGGCAACAAAGTGAGACTCTTTTTCAATAAAAATAAATAAATAAATAAATAATAAAAGAAAGTAAGGAATAAATAGAGTAAAATTCAAAAATGGAAATATATGCCATGATAAAGGAGCAGGAATAGTTTTGCTATGTAAATATTGGAGAAAACAGACTTAAAAGATCCTGTTAGAGATAGAGAGAAACCATTTAAAATCACAAATGGGTCAGGAGAATATAACATTTATAAATATGTTTTCATATATTTAGATCCCAAATACATGAAACAGCAATTGACAGAATTAAAAAGAGAAGTAGACAATTCATCAATAGCAGTTGCAGACATCAATACCCCTTGTCCATGATGGACGGAACAGACAGAAAACGAATGTGGATATGTGAGAGCTGAGTGACACGGGTGGACACTGTGCCCAACATGTACCTGGCGGCCACTCTCCTCAGCAGGAGCAGAATGTGCTCTTCCCAAGTGCGCGAGGAACACTGTCAGACTGTGTCACATATGAGGCCACACAGGAGGTCTACTCTCTCGATCAAATGGTAAGTCAGAAGAATAAAGGACTACTCTGATTACAAGTGTATACTAGCTTGTTACAATACATTCAGAAATGAATAATTGTTTATACTTTAAAAGTACACATTGCATTCTTTGAGCAATCTGTCTCAAATAAATGATTTGAATTTTTAAAGTTGTTCATTCATTTATTTTTGATTGGCAAAAATTGCATGAATTTTAGAGAATTTAAATCATCTAAACATGCTCTTTGACTAATATGAAATTAATTAAATTAAAATTCAGCATCATAATTAAATTAAAGTTAATCACAAGAAATTTTGGGAAATATACAAATATTTTAAGATAAAACACACATTTGATTTCACAAAATGTGATTTTGAAAGTTAAATTAATTTTTAAATAAAATATTTTGCAGTTTTGGGCTGCTCTGTTTAATAACACACTTATTAAGTAATTCCACAAACATTTATTGAGTGTTTACTATTTTCCAGACATTGTACAAAGCATTAGAAATATGTTGAAATCAAAATAGGTACAATAACTAATAAATCTTATTTTATAATGGGAAAATACGACAATTACATCCCAAATTAAATTTTTACAAATGGTGTAATTGCAAAAGTTTTCCTAAAACAATATGAAAAGAACACAACGTTGGTAGAGATAGAGTTATTGCATGTAAATTAAAACTTAATAGAGGAAACTGACATTAGAAGAATGGGAAATGATTTGATTAATTAGAGTAATAGCAAGAAAACCAGTTTAAGTGTAGGGTAGAAGATGCATGTGGGATTCTGGCAGAAACAAGCACGGCACATTCAAGGAACTAAATTCATAATGAATGCTGATTTACAGCTGAAGTGAGGAGAATGGCACGGACAGAGCCTTGAGAGGCTTATGAGCTGTGTTAGGAGTTTGGATTTATTGAATTATCAAAGGGAAACTTCGAAATTTTAAGCAGCAATACAGTTTTTTGCTGTGAGAGACCCATTTTCACTACTTCTTAGAGGACATAAGAGAAATGTTGAAGATCAGACACAATTTTGATGCCTGTGTGGGCAGTCCTGGTGACAGGATGACAGTGGAGTGCAGGAGCTGGCTGTCAGCAGGCTGTTAAATTGTTTAATTTCCATTCTACCTGTGAGGCATCCAAATGGAGCTGTCTTTTAGTTAGAGATCAGGTAAAGAAATTCAAGGCTTAGAAAAAAAGAAAAGAAGAAGGTGAAGAAAAGAAAGCGAGTGGATGGTAACTGAGTGAATGAGACACCGAGGGAGTGTATGTGATGAGAGAAGAAAAAAATCTGAAGGAACGCCAGCAGTTAAGGGATTGTCACAGCCAGAAATTAGTGAAGCTGTGGCCAGAAGAGTAAGAGGATTGCAATAAAGAAGTCATGTCAAGGAAAAGAAGGACTTAAGAAGAACCTGACAGATACAGCTCATCTAATTATAAAAATAATTACCTATTTATGTAATTCCATAAATTAATTGGTATCACAGATCTAGGCTCTGATTAATTTGCCCCATGTCCTCCTCTCTCTTTGTCATTTGCTTGCAGTCCACTCTCAATTGTGATAACTTACGATATTTCAGCGTATTTAAGGAGGGCTACTCTGCTTATATCATATATGTGTACACTAGTTTGTGACGATACTTTTGAAGTGAATAGTTATTTATATTTTAAAAGCATGCATTATATCCTTTGAATAATTTGCTTCAAATAGAGATTAGCATTTGTAATGTTTATTCATGTGTTTATTTTTAATTGACAAAATATTATATATATATTATTTATAGCTTGTTATGAAATCTGTACACGTGGCAGAACAATTTAATTCAGTTCACTAATATATACAGTACTCGCATATTTATCATCATTTTGTAAGATACTCAAACTCTACTCTTTTAGCAATTTCCAAGATTATTGTTATTAACCATAGTCACCATCCTGTATAATAGATCTGTTGAATTCTTTCTTCTATCTAACCAAAATTTAGTATATTTTGACCAACATCTCCTCAACCAATCCTTCTCTCCCCCTAGACCCTGGTAACCACTATTGTGCTTTATTTCCATGAATTCAATTTTTTTGATTCCACATGTAAGTGAGCTCTTATAACATTTGTCTTTTTGTGCTTGGCTTATTTCACTTAACATGTCTTCCAGGTTTATCCATAGTGTCATAAATGACAGGATTTCTTTCCTCCTGAGACTGAGTGGTATTGAATAGTATTCCGCTGTGCATATACTCCACATTATCTTCATCCATTTATTCACAAATGGACATATTGGTTAAATACGTGTCTTGGCTATTGTTAATAATGCTGCAATAAAAACAGGAGTGCAGACGTCTCTCTGATACAGTGATTTCAGTTTCTTTGGCTACATCCCCAGTAGTAGGATTATTAGATCATGTGGTAGTCCTATTTTTTAATTTTTTTGAGGAACTATTTTTCATGATGGCTGTGCTAATTTACATCCCATCAATAATGTGCAAAGACTCCATTTTCTTTACATTATTGTCATCACTTACCTATCTTTCATCTTTTTGATAACCAATTCTAACACGTGTGAGGTGATATCTCTTTGAAATGTCTGCTCAGCTTGAGTGGTATTGGCGTGCTGAACACACATTTCTTAAAAGAAGATATCTGAATGGCCAACAGGTGTGTGAAAAATGCTCAGCATTACTAATCATCAGAGAAATGCAAGTTAAAACTGCAAAAAGTGACATGATCAAGCTAAAAAGCTTTTGCACAACTAACAGTATCACAAGGAAAGCAACAGCCAGCCTTTGGAATGGGAGAAGATTTTTTGCATGTTAGAAATATGACAAAGAGCTGATAACTAGAATCTATAGAAAATGCAAATTAATCAACAAGAAAAGAGCAAACAACCCCATTATTTATAAGTGGACAAGAGACTTGAGCAGATACTTCTCTGAAGATGACTGATGAATGACCAACAAACACATGAAAAAAATGCTCTTTGTCTCTAATCAGAGAAATTCAAATCAAAACCACTCTGAATTATCACCTAACTCCCGTAAGATTAGCCCACATCAGAGTCCCAAATCTGCAGATGCTGGTGTGGATGTAGAGAGAAGGGAACACTTTTACACTGCTGTTGGGATTGCAAACTAATAGAACCTTTATGGAAAGAAGTGTGGAGAATTTTTAAATAACTAAAAGTTCATCTTCTATTTGATCCCACAATTTTATTACTAAGTATCTACCCAGAAGAACAAAAGCCATCTTTACCACAAAGACATTTGCACCAGCACATTTATTTCAGATCCATTCACAAATGTCAAGTTGTGGAAGCAACCCAAATGCCCATCAAACCATGAATGGATAAACAAACTGTGGCATACGTATGCCACGGAGTACTACTCAGCCATGAGAGAAGATGGAGACTTGACATCTTTCATGTTTACCTGGATGGAGCTGAAACACATTCTTTTAACCAAGTATCTCAAGAATGGGAAAAAAGTCTCCAATGTACTCAATACTAATATTACACAAATATATAAAAACTACATGCTCACATAAAAGATAAAACACTAATACAGTCTAGCAATGGGGATAGGAGAGGGGGAAGGGGGAGGAGAGTGGGTGATTGGTGGGAGAAGGGAAGGCAGTTGGCGGGATCTCACCTGATGTGCACAGTGAGAGTGTTCAGCATGACCTCTGGGTAAAGGCTCAACCACAACTTGAACTTTACCTTGGGCTTGGAAACAATATAACCTAAACATTTGTACCCTCAAATTAATTTGAAATAAAAAAAGAAAAGATAAAAGAAATGTCTATTCAGATTATTCCCCACTTTTTAGTTGGCTTGTTTTACACTAGTGAATATTAAATCCTTATCAAACGTATGATTGACAAATATTTTCTCTAGTTCTGTAGGTTGTGTCTTCACTTTGTTGATTGTTCCCTGGATGTGCAGACACTTTTGAGTTTGATATAGTTGATTTGTCTATTTTGCTTTTGTTGCCTGGATTCATATCCAAAAAACATCACTGACCAGACCAGTGTCAAGGAATATTTCCCCTGTGTTCTCTTCTCTGAGATTTACGGTCACAGTCCTAACATTTAAGTCTTTATTCGAGTTGATTTTTGTCTGTGCTGTGAGATAACAGTCTAACTTTAGTCTTGTATGTGTGGATTTCCACTTGTCCCATCACCATTTATTGAAGAGAGAAGAAAGTGTTTGCAAGTTTCAAATTGTTTTCTCCACTGTCAAACTCAGTGGTTCTCAACCTGTGGGTCGTGACCCCTTTAGGGGGTCGAACGACCCTTTCCCCTGTCACAGGGGTCACCTAAGACCATCGGAAAACACATATTTCCGATGGTGTCGGGAACCGAGACACCACGCCTCATGTGTGGGGGTGACCACAACATGAGGAACTGTATTAAAGGGTCGCAGCATTAGGAAGGTTGAGAACCACTGGTCAAACTGCTTACCCTTAGAATTAGTAAATCATATTTATCTTATTCAGGTGCTGTACCGCTACAGGTAAATTCATGAAGGACATCCATGGGAAAATATCTTCAAAGTAAATACACTGAGTATTTGATGAATTTTTATAGACATGGAAATGATGATACTGGGAAATACAGTTGGAGAATATTTTTTACTCTTATTGAAGCAATCAGCATCTCTCAAAATGGATTTTTCCATGGCCCATGTCTGAAAATTTCAGCAATATTTAGAAATGGCACTTAAAATTAGAGATACATTGTGCTATATCCTTTTTTATCAAGTAGTGAATATATCACTATATTTGTGACTGAAGAGTATAAAGATATTGAAATTTTTTCTTTCAATATTTTTCTACCTTGACATTTCTTTCTTGACTTGAAATTTGGGCTGCCACTGTGCATATATATTACATTTTTTTCATGTGGGAAGAAATACTTTTCATTTATATCTTCAGAATGACACTACCTTATTCATACTTTTAGAAACTCTGTCCTTCTTATTTTTGTAGCATATCCCCTATCTATGCTGTACTTGGGATAATGCAAAACCAACAAATTGTAATTCAGCTGTGTAGGTTTTATAAATCCCGGCAAGGTCCTAAATCATTAGAATATGTAACAAAAAGTAGTAGCATCTGCAAGAAATCGGCACTTTTTTTGTTGCTGGTGATGCATCTTTTTTCTACTGAGCTGGCTGAAATGTGCCATATGATCAACTCTTTTTTGGTATATTTTAGAAATGACAGAAAAAAACTCTTTAAAAAAATCAGATCATTAGCCAGGTACAAATGTTTTGGTTACATGAATTGCTTTTGTATAGTTTGAGCCAAAGTTACAAGTGTGCCCCTCCCCTGGAGAGTGTGCATGTACCTGGGAGGTGTGAATTTATCCCTCTTTGTCTAATTTTGAGGAGACACATAAGTGTGCCAAGTCTAAATTGCTTAATATACACAAAGGCACCAAAAGCAGTATGTATCTTCAAGGCCAACTGTAGATTTTAACCATCTGCAGTGTGTGGCTTTAAGACACACCGTAGATTTCAGCTTACCTAGCCTAAATAATACCAGTTAAAAACTTGACTATGTGGTTATATGCTTGAAAAGGAATTTTATGAACTTAAGTGTGCCAGCTAAAAATGGGAAAATGTGACAGAAATATAAAATGAGAATTATTTGACTGCCGTGGGTATCCCTGGAGCACGGGACCTGAAAGGGACACCGTGAATTATTGTTACAGATGCCAAAATTTGTTTTCCATTTAAACATTGGATAACTTCTTGAAAATTTTACTAAAACTATCTGTGTGTTATATGGAAATTATAAATGCACTTTAAGGTGGGAAACAGATCCTCACTGGCTGTCTGGGCAGAGTTGTAAGCAACTGGCCTCTGTGACCTCTAGAAACCTTGGGGCTGAGGGCATTGGCAGTTAAGATTATGCCACAGAAAAGGACCCTGGAAGTGCTGTCCTTTCCTGCTGGGCCTGAGATTCCCTTCTCTTACTTGAGTAACCATGCAGCTAGCCAGCAGGGAGAGGTGGGAGAAGATTCTGCCACAAAAAGCTTTTGTCCCTGTGGGTCCACAGCTCCCCTCCTCCAGCCAGACACTGGCAGCCAGCAGCAGAACCAGTACTTGCCTGGGAAGCACCTTAGTTCAGGGATTAATGACTCCCTTCCCCTCCCTAGAGACACCAATTGGATGAGCCTGGGAAAGATGCCCCTTCGCTAATACCAGGAGCTGCCAGTGGGGCCCAGGGGATTGAGAAAAACCCAGAAGACGGAAGAGACTGCTCAAAGGTTCTGAAAATTAGATTGTCATAGGCACATATCCCTGTATTTCCATTGTAACCTCTACATGGACTGTATGGAGGAGAAATAAACATATATATCAATAACTTATTTGATTAAAAATGGTCCAAATATATCAAATAAAAAACCAAGATAAGTGTGTTACAGGTAAACAAGGTAACTGCCTGTGATAATTAACAAATAAATAAAAATAAATAGGGCTCAAAGTTTCCTAAAATGTCTAGGATAAAATAACTGTGAAAGAAATAATGACTCATTATATCAAGGATCAGGAAAATCACAACTGAAACATGAACCATGAATAATTTTAACATTACATTATTTTAATTAAATTGATACTTTATTGAGATAATGGTGGATTTTGTTAAGTTATTAAGAAAAATGTAGAGAGAACCAATGACAATATTTTACAAAAGTAGAGTCCCAAATTATGACCTGTACTTTGACATTGACCTAATTCACTCATCTTACTCATCTTCGTCCAGTTTCACTTGTATTAATCTGTGTGTGTTTGCGTATGTAGTTCTGTGCGATTTTTATCACATGCATGGATGCTGTTATCTACAGCACAGTCATACTTACCTTTCCATCACCACACGGTCCCCTTGTATTACCCTTTGATGACCACATCATTCCCCTTCTCTCTGCCCGCTCACCCTCATCCCAACACCTGGGACTAACCTGTTCTCCACTCCCAAAATTCTGTCATTTCACACATATAAATGGAGCCTTATAGTATGTAACCTTTTGACACAGGTTTTTTGTTCACTCAGCACAATTATCTGGAGACATATCTAGGTCTTCGTATTGATAGCTTATTCCTTTTTATTTCTAAATAATATTCCATAGGTGTGAATATATCATGCTTTGTTTAACCATTCTTCTATTGAACAATATCTGGGCATTTCCCGGTTTTCAAGTATTAAAAAAATTTCTATGTATACCTACACATATTGTGTCTAGGTTTTTGTGTGAACGTAAGTTTTCAATTTGGGGAGGAGGAGTAAAGGCTGAGTGTGGAATTGTTGAGTTGTATGATAGTTTAAATGTTAAGGGTTTTTTTTTTTTTTGCAATTTTTGGCCGGGGCTGGGTTTGAACCCACCAGCCACAGGTGCTGCCCTAAATGTTAAGTTTTTATAAAACCTAAGACTGTTTTTCTAAGTAGCTCTACCATTTGAAATTCCCATCAACAATGTATAAGTGAGTCTTATTAATTTTTTTATTGTTCCCGACCTATGTTTGTATTATAGAAAATTTCTTCTTTGTGTTGTCCTCACTACTGTCATTAATGTTATCTTCTTGTGTTTACTTTAGGATCCACTTAAAACAATAAAAATGTTGAATGAGAAATGATTAGTAGGGAAGAACAGGGCTGTGCCTGGTGGCAGGACTGGAGGTTGCCTCGGCCCAGGTGCAATCAGGTGTCCCCTTCACTAGGGGGCGGCCCCCACTTGTACAGCAACTTCACCACACACACAATTCAAATCCTACCTGAAAACAAAACAAAATAAACACAAATCTACAAATTATTGGATGTTGTGGTGACTTTCAGGAGATCACAAGAACAAATATTAAATATATGAAGGACAAAAGGATGTTGAAAAAAGCTGTGCGAAAAGGGAAAAGGAGCTTTTAGTAACAGTTAAAAGCAACTGGACTAGACTTCTGGAGTCTTGGAGTCCAGTGACAGCCCCTTGCTGACTGCTGGGTGAGCTTGCACTGTCCACTCACTCTGTTTTGCTCTTCAGAGAACTCTCTGCTCTTCCTAGACAGGTATTTCCCCCCTGAAATTACAATGACTAGAATGATTTCACCATTTACACTCAAGTTATAGAAAATGCATCTGATTATAAATTTAAATAATTTGTAGACTTTCCTCAGGGTTATGGAAAAAAATCTTCTCTCTATGAGAATTTATAGCATGATTTATAGCCTGTAAGAAATGGTTTATACAATGCTATTCAGATTCTAGGAGACCAAGGTGCACATCTCACCTCCAGTGCAGATATTATAGGGAGTAGGGCTGTGAGAGAATGGTCACCAGATCACCACTGGTTAAATACTCTGGCAACCCATGGGAGTCTAGTCTTACCTGTGTCCTAAAAAGTGATAAGTAAACACCAAGGACATATATGTTATTATCAGGATATATGTTATTATCAGGATCTTGTAATTGTAATGATTGAAAAGTAAATGAAAATAGATCAATAGAAATTTATAGAAATAGAGTGTTGTATTAAAATATAACTAATACATTTAGTAAAGTCCAAGTAATTATTTTTTCATGTATTAAACATGTTTAAATGTTACAAAATATGTAAGAGGAAGCTTAATTAAGGCAAGTCCATTAAATCGCATTTGGTTGCTGCATCACACACTCAAGAGCATGAGAGTATATGGTGATTTATTGTGTGAAAATGAACACTGATTGCCTTTACCAAACAAATGGAGTTATTTCATCACTGCAGACAATTGTTTGAACATGTCAGGGAGATTTTTATATCCAGTGTGGAGGAAAAATAAACACACAACTTTTTTTTGGAATTGTAACCTTAGTCACTTTCAAGGTTATCCTATTTCTTGTCATCAACTGGCATTGACCCCTGATGTACACATGAGGAAAGCTCTGAAATCATGTTTGGGTCAACTAAACTATTTTTTTAAACCATGAAATCGAAAGCCTTAATCACGTTAGTGATGCCTGACCATTCTGTTTCAATTCCAGGGCTGTCTAGTGAAACTAATGAACTGACTTGGTGGCTTCAAAGCAGAGCCAGGGTCTCATAGGCCAGGTGTGAATTATGAGCACATTTCCTTTTATTGCCCATAAATCTTTTCCAGTTTTATATTCACTGTAGCTTAAAACACCTAAATTCACATCGATGACCATGCAGCAATGCTCTGGATGTTTGGATTGAATAGTGGGGTTAAGTATATCTCCTATATTTAAAAAACGTATTTTCAGTACAGTCCAACCTTAATTACAGTAAATCAGACCTTATCCAGTGACAAGGTTGATAAATGTTAGTGCCTTTTTCCCAGTATGTGTCATAATAACTCTGCACACTGCATCATGAAATAGTGTTTTGGAGAGAAATGGACCTCAAGTTAAATACTATAACATCAGGTTTGAAAGGTAATATTGGTTTTGACATGAAAACAACGCATGACTAGAACTGAATGACTAAAGTCAGAGGCAAATAATGGGTGTGAAGAAGTTGATTTGCCTATTACGTGCAGTGGAGGTGATGAGTAAGACCTTGACTACAAATGGAATTTCTTAGGGAGGTGGTACAAAAAAGTTGGGAAAATGTTTACAAAAGATGCAAAAGAAAAAAAAATAGGTTGAAGACCAGAAGAGCTTATATTCTATAACTGAATGAAAGGCCATGGCATAGATGCAAAGGCAGGTGAAGGGGGTGGAAGCAGTGAGGGTCTTTCAACAGGCAGCCATTTAAATATGAGATGGAAACAAGATTCAGGGCCAAGAGGGGGCAAGTATCAAATCGCTTGAAGGCAGGTGAAAAGTGGCTAGAAGGCAGTACTGAAGATCTAAAGGAAACCAGAGAAAGGTGTTTTAGAGAGTGATAACCAGCTCGTGCTTAAGTCTGATGACAGAGGAGAAAGGGCAGATGAATTGAGAATAAGACAGAGTGTCACATGAGCATCAGTGATGTGATGACACAAGAGAATTTGCTGTCCCTCTTCTCTCTCAGGTGACTTTGGGTAGCTGAGAAATCTCTGCTTAATACTTTAAAAATTGCTTTTCTATACCCCTCTGCTGCATGATATGGTTTCTGAGGGAAGAACCATTCCAAAGCAAATGACTTTTTGTTCATGGAAAAGAAAATTTTCTCTAGCTCTATCATCTTTGGGTTTTTTTTATAAGTTCACTGCCTTAGAAAATCTGTGAAAGTGAGGTTACAGCTGTCATTAGGATCCCTGGTGTGACTATCAGTCATTCTGACATGAATTTAATTCAGATAATTCCAGGAAGGAGAGAACTGGGCTAGAATAATGCAGAAACAGGGTAAATCTTCTAGCCACAACAGAGCCCCAGTCCTAAGATTTCTCTAAAAATGCAACTATACTTGTAACATGATCATTATTTAATACGTCAGTAATATTAAGAGCCCCTACTTTGTGTTGAATATTCGTTATGTACCCAAGATTTTAATATGTGCTTTGCTTTCTATTTTAATCTTCCCACAGTTCTATGATTTAGATATTATTTAATATATCCCAAATTCACATGTGAGTACTGTGGAGCTCAGAGAGATTTAGAAACTCACCCAAGCTTTCTTTCAGAAATAAGAAGGGTTGTGACTCTGGATGCTGCCACAACTCATGTTGGTAGTGTGATAACATGGATTTATTCCACTAGATTAAGGATTGTCTTTACCTCTTATTCTTCTGTGTTAAAATACTCTGAGGTGTGGGGTAATCAAATTCCATAACTCTGCAGTTAAAATAAGTGTCTCATTTGTTTTCAATGTAGAAGACATGTACCCAATGCAGTGTGAAAACACAGGACATTTTGTGAAGGAGGAATTTGCTTAAATGCTTGGTGACAGAGAAGAAAGGACACAGAGCATAAAAGCAAAATTTTCATCACATTACAATTTTTAAAAATTGTGTTCCTGACTGGAGGATTTTTTTTTTTTTTTTTTTGATAGCAAGTGCTTCATTCTTGCTACACATAGACACTAGGCTGCTTTTTATATTTTATTTTAAAATTCTTCTTATTATTTTTTATTGTTGGGGATTCGTTGAGGGTACAAACAACCAGGTTACAGTGATTGCATTTGTTAGGTTAAGTTCCTCTTATAATTGTGTCCTGCCCCCAAAAGGTGAGTCACACACAAGTCACCTCCACCCCCTCCCTCTTTCTCTTTCTCTGATCTCCCCTTTCCCCACCCCCCATCATGTACTAGGTCATTAATTGTCCTCATATCAGAATTGAATACATAGGATTCTTGCTTCTCCATTCTTGTGATGCTTTACTAAGAATAATGTGTTCCATTTCACATGAAAAAAGCCAAAAATCCCATATATCAATGGGCAAGAAAGATGAATAGAACCTTCTCTAAAGAAGACAGGTGAATGGCTAACAAACATTTGAAAAAATGCTCATCGTCTCTAATTATTAGAGAAATGCAAATCAAAACCACCTTGAGATATCATCTAACCCCAGCAAGAATGGCCCACATCACAAAATCTCAAAACTGCAGATGCTGGTGTGGATGGAGAGAAGGGAACACTTTTATACTGCTGGTGGGACTGCAAACTAGTACAGCCTTTTTGGAAGGAAGTATGGAGAACCCTCAAAGAACTCAAGCAAGACTGCCCATTTAATCTGCAATCTCATTTCTACGCATTTACCCAGAAGGAAAAGAATCCTTTTACCACAGGGCACTTGCACTAGACTGTTTATTGTAGCTCAATTTACAATCACCAAAATGTGGAAACAGCCTAAATGCCCACCAACCCAGGAATAGATTAACAAGCTGTGGTGTATGTATACCATGAAATACTATTCTGTCATTAAAAAGATGGAGACTTTACATCCTTTGTATTAGCCTGGATGAATGCAGGATTTTTAAAGAAATATTTTCTTTTAATTGCTATGTAATTATTGTATATATTTTGGACATACACACGATATTTGGGTACAGTGTATGATAATCAAATCAGAGCAATTGGGATACTCATCATGTCAAACACTTACCTTTTTGGGTGTGCGGAGAAAATTCTAAATCTTATCTTCTAGCTATTACTATTAACTAAAATCTCCCTACTTTATCAATAGTAGAATCTATTCCTTTTATCTAACTGTATTTTTGTATCAATTACCCACCTTCTGCTCATCCCCCTCTTCCCACTACCTTTCCCAGACTGTGGTAACCACCAATTTATTCTCTACCTCGATGAGACTCACTTTATTAGCTTCTACATATGAGTAAGAACATATAATGTTTGTCTATGTTGGCTCATTCTATTTAAGATAATGACCTCCAGTTTCATCTATGTTGCTGTAAATGACAAGCTTTCATCATTTTTTATGGCTGAATAATATTGTACATCATGTTGCATTTTCTTTATCTATTCATCCATTGATAGATACTTAGGTAGATTCCATATCTTGGTTTCTATGAATGATACTTCAGTAAACACATGAATGCAGATATCTTTTTGATATATTGATTTCCTTTCTTTCAGATATATACCCAGCAGTGGGATTGCTGGATAATATGTTATTTCTAGTTTTAGGTTTTTGATAAATCTCCATACTGTATTCCATAGTAGCTGGACTATATTACATTCCCATCAACAACATATGAACATTCTCCTTTCTCCACACCCTTGCTGTCATTTGTTATCACCTGTCTTTCTGGCAATAATCATTTTAATTGACATGAGATGATATCTCCTTGGGGTTTTGATTTGCATTTCATTGATGAATAATAATGTTGAACTTTTTTTTCACATAACTATTGGCCATTTGTATGTCTTCTTTTTTTTTCTTTTTATTGTTTGGGATTCATTGAGGGTAACAATGAAATAGGTTACACTGAATACATCTGTTAGATAAAGTCCCTCTTATGATTGCATATTGCCCCCAAGAGGTGTGCCATACACCGTGACCTCTCAGCACCCTCTTTCCTCCCCTCACCCTGCTCCTTTATTCCCTGACCTTTGCCCCCCCATTAGCTCATCTGTAACTTTCATATTAAAATTGAGTACATTGGGTTCTTGCTTCTCCATTCTTATGATGCTTTACTAATAAGAATGTGTTCCAACTCCATCCAGGTTAATACAAAAGATGTAAAGTTTCCATCTTTTTTAATGGTTGAATAATAATATTCCGTGGTATACATATACCACAGATTGTTAATTCCTGGGTTGGTGGACATTTAGGCTGCTTTTACATTTTGTCAATTGTAAATTGAGCTGCGACGAACAGTCTAGTGCAAATGTCCTTATGATAAAAGGATTTTTTTCCTTCTGGGTAGATGCTTAGTAATGGTATTGCAGGATCAAATGGGAGGTCTAATTTGAGTTCTTTGAGGAATCTCTGTACTTCCTTCCAAAAAGGTTATACTAGTTTGCAGCCCCACCAGCAATGTAAAAGTGTTCCCTTCTCTCCACATCCAAGGCAGCATCTGCAGCTTTGAGGCTTTGTGATGTGAGACATTCTCCCTGGGTTAGATGGTATCTCAGGGTAGTTTTGATTTGCATTTCTCTGATGATTAGGGAAGATGAGTATTTTTTCATACTTTTTTAGCCATTTGTATATCCTCTTTAGAGAAGGTTCTATTCATCTCTCTTGCCCATTAATATATAGGATTGTTGGATCTTTTTTTGTTGATTAATTTGAGCTCTCTCTAGATCCTAGTTATCAAGCTTTTGTCTGATTCATAATATGCAAATATCTCTTCCGATTGTGAAAGTTGTTTATTTGCTTTGATTGTTGTTTCCTTAGCTATATAGAAGCTATTCGGTTTAATTAAGTCCCATTTATTTATTTTTGTTGTTGCTGCAATTGCCATGGAAGTCTTCTTCCTTAATTCTTTCTCCAGGCCCATATCTTCAAGTGTTTTCCCCATACTTTCTTTGAGGATTTTTATTATTTCACGCCTTAGATTTAAATCTTTTATCCATCTTGAATCAATTTTTGTAATTGGTAAGATTTGTGGGTCCAGTTTCAGTCTTTTACATGTCGTTATCCAGTTCTCTCAGCAACATTTATTGAATAGGGAGTCTTTTCCCTGTGTATGTTCTCATTTGATTTATCAAAGGTCAGGTGGCTGTAAGAGGTTAGTTTTATCTCATGCTTTTCTATTCAGTTTCAAAGTCAAGGTCTCTATTTTTGTGCCAGTACCATGCTATTCTGATCACTATGGCCTCATATTATGGCTGAAAGTCTGGTAGGGTGATACTACTGGCTTTGTTTTTATTACTAAGAATTGCCTTGGCACTACAGGGTTTCTTCTATTTCCATACAAAAGAAAATTATTTTTTCCAAATCTTGAAAGTATGATGATGGTATTTTAATGGGGATTGCATTGAATCTGTAGATTGCTTTGGGTAGGCTAGACATTTTGATAATGTTGATTCTTCTCAGCCATGAGCATGGTTTGCTTTTCCATTTGTTAATATCTTCTTCTATTTCTTTTCATAGGGTTTTGTAATTTTCTTTGTAGAGGTCCTTCACCACTTTTTTAAATGTATATTCCTAGGTCTTTCATTTTATTTGAAGCTACTGTGAAGGGAATTGTGTCCTTGATTATCTTCTCATCTTGGCTTATCATTAGCAGACACTCACAGGATGATATTCTAAGGGAGGAATAAAATAACCTCAGAGGGAAGATCTATGGTCAATGCCAGAGTGAAGGCTGACAAAGACATGGGCAAATGAGTTGATAAGTTTATTTATTTATTTTTTTTTTAAGGAAAATATAATTTTATTGCATTACATACACATTCATACATGTATACATGTGTATTAAAATGAGTATAAAACTTTATACTATAAAACAGGTGAACTTTGAATTTATTTTTTTAATTATGAATATTCTTTAAGAAAGTTGAAACAGTAATTGTGTAATAGTACCCAGAAACTTTTATTGTATTTAAAAAAAAAATCACACAGAAAAAGTAAATTTACCCTTAAAATATAATAAAAATTTCTGAGTTGATAAGTTTAAAAAAGCTTTGTTTGAAATAGTAATAATGCCTACACTTGTAAGGAGGAAAAAATAAAAATAAAATGCTGTACCATAAAAGCATGTAAGTTGGGGGAAGGGGGGGCCAGAGTCAAAACACTTTATGATTCTTATGTTGGGAAACACAATAAAAGATAGTGATTATCTTTGGACTTCAAGTTAAGAATACATTTTAAGTAGGAATTTAACCACTGAAAAACTGTTCATTGTTTCTTAAAAAGTTAAATATACATCTACTTTATGACTCAGTAATCCCACTACCAGGTATTTATCTAATAAACTGAAACCTCTGTTTCCAAAAGAACATCACTTTAGACAAGACCATTCATTGCAGTTTTAACTAGAAAAAGCATAAATGGCCATGAATAGGAGAATGTATTTTAATAAAACCAAACCAAAAATTAAGCGCTCAAGTACATTCACACAATGGAATACCACTCATTAATTCAAGTACCATGTAAGTGATATGCACAAGATTGGTGAATTTCAAAAACATCATGCTGAGGGAAACAAGCCCAACATGAAAGAGAATATACTGAATATTTGATTTGTAGGAAGCTCTGTAACTAACCTGTGCTGAGAGACGAAGTCAGAGGAGTGGTTGTTCATCTAATGGTGGTGGAGATTGACTAAGAAGGCACAAGGGATCTTTCTGGAGTGATGAAAATCTATGTACTGTTAGGGAATAGGTTATGCAAAAACATTCTTAAAATGATCAGATTGTACAATTAAGATCTATGCTATTTGATGAAAAATGAATAGTGTTAAATTAGATAACATTTGTAAATCAGTTATAATGCAAACAAAATACCTCACTGAAAAGAGATGTAGACACAAAACCATCAACAAGTAGAGGGAAAACACAGATTGAGGGAAGAAAATTGCAAAGGCAATGCTTTCCAAAAAGGCAAGAAAGTAAGAACAGAAACAATGAAATTGGAAGAGGGACTACTGGAAAGTTCAAAATAAGAAAGACATAAATTTGTGCTTAATTTATATAGACTAAGGTCTCTAATAGCAAAAGACAGATTATCACCCTATATAGATTTAGAAAATTTAGCTATATGGCATTTTCATCTATATAAATACATAAGAAAAGAGAAAGATTAAAACCCAATGTTAGAAAAGGATATACTAGGTAATAAACAACTTAAAGGAAGATGGTATAAATGCATTAATACCAGAAGAATGGACAATAAGGCAAACAGTAATACCATAAATAAAATGGGGTTATATATAAGAATAAAAAGCTAAAATGAGCACATGGAATTCTATATATACAATTCTAAACTGTAATTATGATTTTACAGCCTCAATACATATAAAATGAGAAAAATTTGGAATGGTAACATTATGAAGGAAAACCTACAGAATGACAAAAATTCACATAATATATTAGTAAAGATGGAGAAAATGTAGGCAAGTTATGTGTTTACATACTCTGAACATAAACATGTAGAATATTAAACTCAGCAATTGAAAAATATGTATTCTTTTAGGCTAGTCTACATCAAAAATTGTTCACATTCTGATCTAGAAATTACCCTAAAACATTTCATTGAATAATGCAAACTTCATTCTCTGACTAACGTACAAGTAAGTTAAAATCCACAGTTATATACAATTGAGAATATGTAACACATATGCCTATATTTGTGCGCAAAAATAATTGCACATATATGCACACAACTATATGTGCAATTAAGTTGAATTCACAGTTTATTATACACAACTAAGAAGAATACTAATACTAATAAATGTCTATATGTTACAAAATGATGCTTTTAAACAATTTATGGAGTTTGAAGAGAAACTGAGAACGTAAATTAGATAAATTAGGTAATATTTGTAAGTCAGTTATAATGCAAACACTATGTGATATATTTCCAAAGCATATGAACCTTTTCCTGATCCACTGAGGCTTTTTGCTCTCAGCAGTTTATGTAGGTAAATCTAGCAGTTGATCAAGTGACATAGTGAAGGTCATTTTAGGAAAACACATTTAGAAGTAAGAGATAATGAAGGCCTTTTCAAAGAACCAACTTTTATTTCATTAATTTTCTGAATGATTCTTTTATTTTCAATTTCATTTATTTCTGATTTAATACTGGCTATTTATTTTCTTCTGCTGGGTTTGGGATTGGATTTCTCTTCCTTTTCCATTTCTTTAAGATGATTCATTAGGTTATTGATGTGTAATCTTCCTGTTTTCAGATGTTGGCATCTAATAGGATAAATTTCCTTCTTCAGACTGTTTTTGCAGTGTCCCACAGGTTTTGGTAGCTTGTGTCTTCATTGTTGTTATGCTCAAAGAAGTTAATAATTTCCTTTTTTATCTCTTTCTTGACTCAACTGTCGTTCAGCACAAGGTTATTTAATTTCCATGCCTTTGTGTGGGGATGACAATTTTTACTGGAGTTGAGTTCCACCTTTATTGCTTTGTGGTCTGAGATGATACAAGGTATAAATAAAATCAATAAACCATTGGTCAGATTAACTAGAAATAGAAAAGTAAAATCTTTATTAACCTTAATCAGAAACAAAAAAAGGGGAAATAACAAATGATAGTACAGAGATACAAGAGATTATGTCTGACTACTATCAAAAACTTTATCTCGAGAAATTTGATAATGTGGAGGAAATGGACTGATACCCAGAATCACACCATCTTCCTAGACTTAACCAGGAAGAAATAAATCTCTTGAACAGACCAATATCAAGTCCTGACATTGCAGAAAAAAATTTAAAAATGCTTCCAACAATAAAAAGCTCAGGACTACATGGATTCATATCAGAATTCTATCACACTTTCAAAGATGACCTTGTACTATACTGAGAGCCTATTTCCAAACATTAAGAGCCTTTCCCAGCACGATCTATGAAGCAAACATGACCGTGATTCCAAAACCAGGAAAGGACTTAACTAGAAAGGTGACAACAGACCAATTTCACTGATGAATATCAATGCAAAAATACTCTAACAAAATATTAGCTAATATATTGCAGTTACACATTTAAAAAAATTATACATCGTGATCAAATAGGCTTCATCCAAGGGATGCAAGGTTAGTTTAAAATATGCAAATTCATAAATGTAATACAGTATATCAATAGAAGGAAAAACCAAGTCCATATGATCCTTCAATACAAGCAGAAAAAGCATTTGGCAAAATCCAGCATCCTTTTCTAACAAGAAAACTTAAGAAAATAGGCATATGTGGCACATTTCTTAAGCTGATTGAAGCCTTCTATGACAAACCCACAGCTAACATGATACTGAATGGTGTAAAACTGAAAGCATTTACACTTAGAACTGGAATCAGACAAGGATGTTCTTTATCGCCACTACTATTCAACACAGTTCTGGAAGTTCTAGCCAATGCAATCAGGCAAGAGAAGGAAATAAAGGGCATCCAAATGGGAGCAGAGGTCAACTTCTCCCTCTTTGCTGATAATATGATCTTATACTTAGAAAACCCCAGAGGCTCAACCACAAAACTCCCGGAAGTGATCAGGAAATACAAAAATATCTCAGGGTAAAAAATCAATGTCCACCAATCTGTAGTTTTTGTTTAAGCCAATAACAGCCAAGCAGAGAAGCAAATCCAGGGCACAACCGCCTTCACAGTAGCCTCAAAGAAAATGAAATACTTAGGAATATATCTGACAAAGTGGTGAAAGATCTTTTCAAAGAGAATTATGAAACCGTAAGGAAAGAAATTGCAGAAGACATGAACAAATGGAAGAACATAACAAGCTCTTAGCTGGGAAGAATCAACATTGTCAAAATATCTATTCTACCCAAAGCAATCTATAGATTCAATACAATCCCCATTAAAGTGCCACCATCATATTTTAAAGAACTGAAAAAAAAAAAAAAATACTACTTCATTTTGTATGGAACCAGGAAAAAACTTGTATAGCTAAGGCTATTCTTAGTAATAAAAACAAAGCCAGAGGCATCACCATACCAGACTTCCAGACTTCAGGCTATATTACAAGTCCACAGAGATCAAAACAGCATATTATTGGCACAAAAATAGAGACATAGACATATGGAACAGAATAGAAAACCAAGTGATGAAATCAGTCTCTACTAGTCATCTGATCTTTGTTAAACCTAACAAAAGCATACAGTGGGGAAAAGAATCTCTATTCAAGAAATGGTGCTGGGACAACTGGATAACCACATGTAAAAGACTGATACTAGACCCACACCTTTCACCCCTTACAAAAATTGAGTCAAGTTGGACAAAATACTTAAATCTAAGATGTGAAATGATAAAAATCTTGGAATAAAGTGTGGGAAAACTCTTGACAGTGTTGGACCGGGGAAAGATTTTATGACAAAGACTTCAGCAGCCATTAACAGCAACAAAAATTAATAAGTGGAACTGAATTAAGCTGAACAGCTTCTACACAGCTAAGGACACAACAAGTAAAGCAAAAAGACAACCTTCAGGATAGGAAAAGATATTTGCAGGGTATGAATCTGACAAAGGGTTGATACCTAGAATCTGTAGAGAACTCAAATTAATCAACAACAAAAAAGCAAAGAATCCCGTCTATCACTGGCCAAGAGAAATGAACAGAACATTCTGAAGACATATGAATGGCTTACAAATATATACAAAATGTTCATTGTCCCTGATCATGAGAGAAATGCAAATAAAAATCGTCCCTTGATATTACTGAACCCCTGTGCCCACATCACAAAGTCTCAAAGCTGCAGATACTGGTGTGGATGTGGAGAGAAGGAAACACTTCTACATTGTCAGTGGGCTGCAAACTAATACAACCTTTTGGGTAGGAAGTATGGAGAAAGCTCAAAGAACTCAGATCTCCCATTTGATCCAGCAATCTCACTACTAGACATCTACCCAGAGGAAAAAAAAGTCATTTTATCATAAAGACATTTGCACTAAATTGTTTATTGCAGCTCAATTTATAATTATGGAAATCTGGAAACAACCTAAATGCCCACCACCCCAGGAATGGATTAACAAGCTGTAGTATATGTATACCATGGAATATTATTATTCAGCCATTAAAAAAGATGGAGACTTTACATCTTTTGTATTACCCTGGATGGAAGTGGAACACATTCTTCTTAGTTAAGCATCAAAAGAATGGAGAAGCAAGAATACAATGTACTCAATTCTAATATGAAGGCAGTAGATAATCTAATATGGGGGGTTGGTGGGTAGGAGAAAGAGGGAGCAGGGAGGGGGAGGAAGGTGTGGTCTAACAGGTCATGGTGTATGGTACACCTCTTGGGGGCAAGATGTAATTATAAGAGGGACTTTATCTAACAAATGCACTCAGTGTAACCTAATTCTTTGTACCCCCAGTGAATCCAAAACTTTATATATATATAAAGTTATATATATATCCTGAGAGAAGTGAAAATAAAAGAAATGGAGGTACCTTTAGAACATTTTACAGAATAAGATGAATAGTGTTAGCTACTCATTACTATGAAAAAAAGCCTAGGATCTTCTGAGGTCTGACTTTGTTGTCTGTAAGATGGGGGTGGTTGTGATTTTTTACTGAGTTGTGAAATACAGAAAGCAGGACCGGCTTGAGAGGAAAGGAGAGATAATGGTTCAGATGTTAAAGTGTTGATTTTTAGATGATTGTGAATGTGTACACATTATTAAATGTCTGAGGAGCTTAAATGTCAAGGTAGGTACGTGGATTTATGATGACATGATTCAGAGCAAGAGAAGTGAGGAATGGACACCATCTAGGACCCAACAGGCAACACAGGGATATGGTGTATCCTGACGGCCAGCACCCTGGTGACCCTCTGGGAAGCAAGTCAGTGAGAACAGTGGGGTTCAGGACCAGACTCTTCTGTGCTGGAATGTACAAGAGAAATGAGAAACTGGGGAAGGTGATTACAGTCCTATCTTTAAAGTTTCACCTCAATTAATTGTGAGAATTATTTTTTTAATAATTTTTTTATTAAATCATAGCTGTGTACAGCAATCATGAGGTACAATGTGCTGGTTTTATGTATAGTTTGAATTACTTTCATCAAACTGGTTAACATAGCCTTCATGGCATTTTCTTAATTATTGTGTTCAGACTTTTATATTCTACATTTATTAAATTTCACACATACCCTGCTAAGATGCACCATAGGTGTGGACCCACTAATTTCCCTCCCTCCACGCACCCTCCCCTCTTTCCTCCCCTTCCTTGCCCCATTCCCCATATTTTTGTGCTGAGATTGGGTTATAGCTTTTGTATGAAAGCTATAAATTAGTTTCATATTAAAGCTGAGTACACTGGGTACTTTTTCTTCCATTCTTGAGATACCTTGCTA
Organism: Loris lydekkerianus; assembly: GCA_963574355.1. Classification (NCBI taxonomy): domain Eukaryota; kingdom Metazoa; phylum Chordata; class Mammalia; order Primates; family Lorisidae; genus Loris; species Loris lydekkerianus. The sequence goes on along the minus strand of CAUYPK010092833.1, from coordinate 17,012 downwards.
AGAAGAATATTTTCCAACTCCATCCATGTAAACATGAAAGAGGTAAAGTCTCCATCTTTCTTTACTGCTGCATAATATTCCATGGTGTACATATACCACAATGTATTAATTTATTCATGAGTTGATGGGCACTTGGGCTTTTTCTATGACCTAGCAATTATGAATTGGGCTGCAATAAACATTATGAGAATTCTTTTATTTTTCTTTTGATAAAGACAAGGTCTTACCCTGTTGCCCAGGCTGGAGTAGAGTGGTGGGATCATAATTCACTATAACCTCAAACTCCAGCTGCTCAAGTAGCCAGGACTATAGGTGTGTGCCACCAAGCCCAGCTATTTTTTTTTTTTTTTTTAATCAATGTGTATATGAGATATCTCACTATGTTGCCCAGCTGGCTTTGAACTCCTGTCCTCAAGTGATAGACCTACTTCAGCCTCCCAAGGCCCTGGGATTATAGGCAGGAGCCACTGGGCCCTGCCAAGAATTCTATTTAAAAATGGGACAGAATTGGGCATGTATGTAGTCTGGGAGAAAGAAGTCAATACAAGGAAAATGCCAAAAATGAAGAGAGCAGAAGATTTTTACTGGACAAAGATTCTGCAAGAGGGTGGCTGAAATCAAAGGCATTAATGAAGAGGTTGATCTCAAAAAGAATGGGTCATCTTTATCTCTGGCTAGAAACAAGAAATGATTATGAATAAAGATAGCAATATTTTTTGGGGGGAAGAGCTGAATGTTGAATGTGGTTCGTATTATTTAAATCCTGTGTTTAAAAAAAATGTGAATGTGAATCTTCTCTTACCATTCTTTTGAAAAATCATCTGCCAAAATTTTAAAGATTTCCTAGGAGAATGGGGGAAAATGAAAAACCTCACTCAAAACTTTTCATTTGCTTCATAGTCTTAAGAATCACTTCATCTATATGTTTGAATACATTGCTGCTGTGAACAGTCTTATAGGAGTGTCTATGACATTTTTAGTAAAAGCAATTTTTGCTGAAAGAAAACTTTTCTGTTGAACAATGGTATGGAGGAAGAAAGGCAAAATATGCTGCTGTAGACAAAATTAAAACCTGTCAGTGGCATTCACTATCCCACTTCTGACACAACTTGTCAGGGTCCCTTTGTGGACACCACTTACCAGGTCCCATCTGGGGTGCCACTTGTTGGGGCCTGAGTGTGGCTAGGTCTCCGGTCCCCAGCTTATCTAGGTTCTGGAAGCAGACTGCTAGGCTACTTTGCTGGGAAACAATTGCTATGCTCTTGTCTCAGAGCTCTCATGTTTATCAGGAGAGTCAAATCCCTTCCCATGCCCTTTAACCAAGGTGTTACATTACCAAACTATACAGATGTTTCTTATAACCTTCACTCCTCCTTGCCATATGCTATATGGGCTACTACCAAAACTACTCTGGTTTAGTGACAGACACTTCTTTTAGTTTTTATCTCTGTTGCTAGTTTCAGGTACTAGTCTTCACTAATACTGTATAGGGAGTTGGAAGGACAAGAAGCTTTTTCTCATTTCAAACTGTAGTTCATGTAAGAATTCCTATGAAAGCTTCTTTAATTTGCTCTGGGCTAGCTCTTAGTGTATATAAGTATAAAAATATACACATCTTGGCTGCAAGTATTAATAATAGTGTCTATATTTCAAAAAGATGAATTATCAATAAAAGTCCAATATCCATTTGTCTCCAGAAATGATGAACACATTCTACAAATTCAGTTTTAAAATAAATCCACCTCACTACTTGCTGTATACCAAGATACTTTTATGAATTTCTTTTTCTATTTTTTTTTTTTATTTTTAGTGTAGAAAAAGAATACCCACATAGAAAAATCCAGGTTATTGTATTTAGAGAAATTCATCATGACTTTATATTAAAAAACCAAATGAAGACTTGGTGTACAAATCCACAAAGACAAAACCAAGAACGTCAACTTAAAGATAATCAAGGCTATTTCATTAACCAGAAGCAGCAGCACATGACCGCAGGAAGGTGAGATGTTACAGGTGAATTACAGAAGACACACTGTCTGTTTCTAGTGTGTTGGGCAAATTAATTTATTTAGTACCGACAATGTGTAGACAAACTGATATATTTGAAATCATTTAATCTTTGGAATAATTGATGAGGTAGGAATTATTCTGATCCTGCACCCAAGAATACTGAGACTCAGAATTTCAATAACTTGCCAAAATGTGCCCATCAGAGCCAGTATTTGAGATAAACCTTATGTGCTCAGTTCCCCACTTACACCTGCTCCTGAATCTTGGCCATAAGGAGAATTATCCGTTTTCAGAGTAAAGTAAATTCTAGGAAATGCAGAGAGAGTGGGTAGAGCAGAACCTTTACTTTCCGATTTGGTTGAATTTTTTGGTAAATTCTGGTTATGAGCTGTTTATAGCAATATTCTCTCCTACTTGGTAGGTTGCTCTCCAGTACTGTTGATTGTTCCCTTAGCTGAGCAGAAGATTTTTAGCCTACTCAAATATCATTTAATAATTTTCATGATTGCCATTGGGGTCCTTTTTATTAATTCTTTTCCTAGGCCAATATCTAGAAGAGTTTTTGTTATATTTTCCTCTAGAATTATTATGGTTTCATGCCTTAGCTCTAAGTCTTTTATTTACCTTGAATTAGTTTTTGTGAGTGGTGGGGGATAGGCTGTATGTGGCAATCAATTTTCTCAGCACCATTTATTGGACAAGGTCCACCAGTGTGCATTACTGTCTGATTTCTCTAAAATCAGTTGTTTGTAGGTGGAGGTTTTCTGTCTGGGTTCTCTGTTCTGTTCCATTGGTTCAAGTCTCTATTTTTGTACCAACACAATGCTATTTTGGGTGTGGTAGCCTTGTAGTAGTTTTAAATCTGGTAATGTTAATGTCTCCAGTTTTGTTCTTTCTGTGTAAGATTGCTTTAGCTATTCAGGCTCTTTTCTGGTTCTGAACAAAGAGTAGAATTACTTTTTCTAGATCTGTGATGTATGACTTTGGTAACTTGATGGAGATGGTGTTGAATTTTTAAATCATTTCAAGTGGTAGGGACATTTTAGCAATGTTGATCTATCTTTCCCTGAGCATGTTTTTCCATTTGTTTGTGTCCTCTGCTATTAATATTTCTTTCCCCAATGTCATAGTTCTCCATGCAGAGATCTGTCGCCTCCTTGTTAAGTATATTCTTAGGTGTTTCATTTTCTTTGTAGCTGTTGTGAATGATACTGAGTCTCTGATTTGACTCTTGGCTTGACTGTTATTAGTAGAAATATAAATTCTACTGATTTATGTGTATTGATTTTATATCCTAAGACTTCACTGAGTTTATTTATCAATTTCAGGACACTCTTGGTGGAATTTTTTGTTTTTTTAAGACAGAATATTGGGCATTCCTGCAGGTTTCCAAGGGGAAAGGTGTGCATCCCACTCTCTGGGGAAACATCCTGTAGAATGCACCTGTTGGAAAGTGAAGGCTGCTCACCAAATTTTCATCTCTAACTGGATTCCTAGTTGCAATGGTGGGAGGGTCAGGAAGGATGTGTCTGAATGGAGGAAGCCAGCTCTCTGGTCTCTGTGACACTCTCCACGCAGGGAAGGCTCACACAGAATATACAAGATCTGGGATTATACAATTTCTCTCTCTATTCCATGCTGCCACTGTGCCTGGGCTTGTGGGAGGTGGAAAACCTCCAGGAAACGTGGTAGCAGGCTGGTCACTGAAGGTGTGTGGGAGAGAGAGTGGGATTTCCCCCATCCCCCCAGCGTTGTAATGGGCTCTGAGCCTCTTTGAGTTTGATCTAAATGTGGCAAAAAATGTCCTTTGTGTTTTCCCTTCCCTGCTTCACAATTTTCCTTCATGAGGTCCCTGGCAGGCTCCGCACCCCTCTCCATGATCTACACCTGAGCTTTTTATCTTCTCCCTTCTCTTTTACCTGAAATCCTACTTTCCCTGCAGGATGGCCCAGCTATTGATCTCCCCAGTGGGCCATCTTCACAACTAGATGCTTTTTACTTGGGGCTAAGTGAAGTTTCAGAGGAAAGGGCCTATTTCCTAGCAACAGAACCAACCATGGAAATACTCATCATCCTCTAGGTTAATGGTAGAATTTGTGAGAAGTAATCTGCTATTTATATTGTTTGCAGTTTTCTTTTTATAAATAAATATTTAGGAAATACATTAAAATGTTCATTTAAATACATTGTGATTCAGATTTTTCAGTTCATTTGCTGTCTTCCCTGGTAGAATTCAGAATAGTTCAAGTATGTATTGTATGACCACCAAAGGGAGAATATAAATATAACACTATTATGATTTATTTTTAACTTCTTAGCAGTTCCTAATGCCCAAGTCTCAGAGGCCTCCTATTACCTGGGATGTATGTGCTATATTTTTAACAGTTTTTATGACATAACTATAATACAGTTTGTGCTTCTAAAGTGCATTTCTCCTTAGACTTGTTTTCTCATGGTAGCTGTCATTCTTAACATTAACCTGACTTTATACCACCAAGTCTAGCAAAGTAATATTCAAATAAAAATACCAACTTAGAAACCATTTTTTTTTGCAGTTTTTGGCTGGGGCTGGGTTTGAACTTGCCACCTCCGGCATATGAGACTGGCATTCTACTCCTTTGAGGCACAGGTGCCACCTATAAATCAATTTTTATAGAATATGCCATTTAAAAATATATATTAGTAGAGAGATTCTTTTTTAAAGAATATGGGGTTTTCTCTTTTTTTTATGTTTCTGGGGTAAGAATTAAACGTATGTTTTATAGAAATTAGTATTAAGTTACAAAATGTATAAATCAAGGCAGTAATTAACAATATGAAGTAAGATTCATGTAAGAGACACAAGCATACATGGAGCTGTGACGTTTTAGGTGTCCTGAATGTGTCATGTTCCACAGACTCATGCACTGTAGCCACTGTTAATGGCCATTGACTGAGTTCTTGATGATGGGCTAAGAACTTCAAAGAATTATCTCATTTTATCATTATAACAACCTAACAACATTGTGGGTACACTATATTATCCTCATTTGTAAAAGGTTGAACTTAGAAAGTTTTGAGAAGTTCTTCCAGTCAAATAATTAATAAATTGAAGAACAGGTGTCTGAATGCTAGCACGTGTTAAATAATATGAGTTACATAAAAATTAATCAAGATGCATCATAGTTCTAAATGTAAGAAAATATTTGTGACACTAATATAAATTTGTATGTCTGATAAAAGACTTGTACACAGAATATATAAAAAACACTCACAACTCCGTAAGAATGTATTTAAAAATGTAGCAAATGGCTAATATTTCAAATTTAATTTTAACCCTAAATCATAGAAACCAACACTTAGAAAACTAATTTATATCACACAAAATTTAGACATATAAATGATAAAAGTCAGTAAGATTATCCCAGTAACTAAGTCTAAATGTAGCAAAAGATGGGCATGGCCATTATGAAGATATTTAAAAAATTACTGAAAATCACTCAACACCATGTATTGAAGAAACTATTTCTTCCCTATGTGCATTCTGGTGCCCTGCTGAGGGTCAGTTAACTATGCATGCGGCTTTCCTTCTGGGCTCTCTGTCCTGTGCTGTCAGTGTATGTGTCCATTTCAGGCCAGCATCACACTGTTTTGGTTGCTGTATCTATATAATATGCTTTGAAAACATGAAGTAGCATGCCTCAATTTTGTTTCTCTTGGTAAGGATTGCTTCAACTATTTGATGTCTTTGTTGTTTTATATAAATTTTAAGATTTTTTTTATTTCAAACAAGTCTTTGAGATTTTTATAGGGATTACAGTGAATCTTCAGATCATTTTGAAGGGGATAAATGACTAAAATATGCACCCTACTAAAAATAAATCAAGAAAAAATAGAAAGCCTGAAAAAACCAGTAACAAATTAAAGATTGAAACAATAAACAAAAACTTCCCAACAAAGAAAAGCCCAAGAAAAGCTGGCTTGGCAAGCATATTACACTGAACATTAAAAAAAATACTAACAATCTTTCTGAAACTCTACCAAATTATAAAGGAAGAAAGAATTAGATCATTTTATTTTATTTTATGATACCTAAACTTATGAAGCCACTATAATCCTAACATCAAAGCCAGACAAAGACATTATAAGAAAAGATAATTACTGGCCATTATTCCTATGACCATAGATACAAAAATATTCAATAAAATATTAGCAAATAGAATTCAATAGCACATTTAAAAAATCATACACCATGACCCATAAGATTTATCCCCAAGATGCAAGGATGTGTCAATATATGCAAACCGATCAATGGGATATACCACATCAATGGAATGAAGGACAAATATTATAGGATCATCTCAATAGATGCAGAAATAATAGCATTTGATAAGATTTCTCATCTTTTCTTGATAAAAACTCTCACCAAATTAGGTCTAAAAGAAACTTACTTCAACACAGTAAAACCTGTATATGAAAAGTGATACCTGGCTCAGCGCCTGTGGTTCAAGCGGCTAAGGCACCAGCCACATATACCTGAGCTGATGGGTTCGAATCCAGCCCTGGCCTGCCAAACAACAATGACGGCTGCAACCAAAAAAAATAAAAAAAGGCCAGGCATGTGGTGAGCGCCTGTAGTCCCAGCTACTTGGGAGGTGGAGGCAGGAGAATCGCTTGAGCCCAGGAGTTGGAGGTTGCTGTGAGCTGTGATGCCACGGCACTCTACCCAGTGCGACAGCTTGAGGCTCTGTCTCAAAAAGAAAGAAAAAGAAAAGAAAAGTGATACCTATCATCATATTCAGTGTGGAAAAACTGAACGTTTTTCTTTCTTTATTTCAGATTGATATGATTAGGTTACATTGCTTGTGTTAGTAAGGCAAAGTTCAAGGTATACTTGTGTCTTGCACCCAGGAAGTGTGCCATTTACCCATGCATTGTACCTGTTAGTTGGGAATTTACTGAGCTCCTTACCTGCCTCCCTTCTTCTTGAATTTAATTGAACTTCTCTCTCATGTGGGTCTGGAGTTACTCATCTCTTAATTTCATCTTAGCTTTGAGTACATGTAATCCTTATTTTCTATTCTTGTGGTACTTAGCAGAGTGTTGTCTAAATCCTTCCAGGCAAATATGAAAGATCTGGAGATAGCAAGGAGGCCCACCTTCAGTTTCTGATTATAATAGTACTGGAAGTTCTAGACAGAGAAATTAAGCAAGAAAAAAAAAAGAAAAAAAAAAAAAAGACATTCAAGTCAGAAAGGAAGAAGCAACATGATCTCTGCACACAGGTGACATGATCTGATTGAACAGTTTACAAAAACCTGTTAGGACTAATAACTGAAGGCAACAGAGTTGCAGGACACAAAACCAACTTACAAAAATCAGTTGCATTTCTGCATAGCAAGAATGAACATCCAAAAAAGAAATTTAAAAAAATCTCATTTAAAACAGTTCCAAAAATAAAATACTTGGGGGGGGGGGGGGGAATAAAAAAACTAATTGAGGAGATGATAGTCTTGTATATGGAAAATGAGTGAAGTAGGAAAACACACAAAAAAGACATCTTGTGTTCATAGATTAGAAGAATTTAATATTGTTAATATGTGTGTTAACACCCAAATATTGTTAAAACGTCTGTAATACCCACATCTGTGGTAAAATGTAATAATACAGATTCAATGCAGTTCCTTTTGAGATTCTAAGCATAAATGAGGTAATTAAAGAATGTGGAAACAGAATGATGTAATGGACATTGTAGACACGAAAGGGGAGAGTGATGAAGAATTTCCTGTGGGTATTCAAGTGATAGGTGCACTAAAACCCAGGCAGTGATAGGTGCACAGTATTCAAGTGATAGGTGCACTAAAACCTAGGCAGCACCACTAGACCATACGCATATAACCATGTAACTCGTATCTCACACACATAACCATTCAAGACACATATAACCATTCAACTCATATCTCACAAATATATTTAAAAAAAAAACAAAAAACAAAAAAAACAAAATGAATCCTTGAGAGATGGGAACTTCCTAATGTCTCCCCCCACCCCCAATCTACAAAACCTTTGGCAATGTGGGTGTATGTCATTTTTACCTGCAGTCATTCTTGTATCCATAGCAACAACCTAGATATATAAAACAGCCACATCTTCAATAATTTATTTGTGGTGCTGACAGAATCACGTTGCCCATTTCCTAAGAGTTTCATGTCAGTTTTTTATATGACTTTTACTAGGTGGGTTTTTAAATTAGATATTTGATCAGGATCATGTTTTATGGGATATAATGTCCTATCATCATGTATTAGCTATTCTGAAGTCAAAATCATACCTTTATCATTCTGAGGGGAAACATTCATTTTTATATATCAGTAAAATATGAGACTCAGAAATAAAATTATTCTCTAGGATTAGCTGTGAGAAAATTAGGCATGCTTCTTTTTTTTCCTCTCTCTGAACTTAACTCTTCTTTAAAGAGACTTTTTAATGGGACAAAGAATTGACTAAGCACAGTAAATATAAAAATGCATGAGGCCCAGTCCACGCTCTCAGGAAAGATGGAAAAGCTGCAAGATGGGTGCTCGTGATATGGCCTGTGTGTGAGTTAGACCCTCTTAACTGCAAATTAAAAGGCAACTTTGAATAGCTTAAGTCAGAAAGGACTCAAACAATCAACTGTGAATTCTAGAAATGTATCTAGCTTCATGCTCAGAGATCCGGGGGCTCAAACGTGTCATTAGGATAACATACTCTGTCTTTCTTATGCCTATACTTGTGTTGGTGATGGGCCATATTAGGCCTACATGGCCATTTTTCAGAAGAGAATAATTTTTCCCAAACCTTGCAGAAAAATCCCAAGAATTTTTCTTATTTCCAATCCCCATATTTCACCCTTGTTCCAAAGCTTCACACATATGCATACTTGTCAGAGGGACGCAGTGGTTTGGCCAGGCCTGGGTAATGTGCCCATATCTGTATTGATGACCAGAATTGAAATTGAAGAGCTGATCAGAGCTACTCATAGAGTTGAAGTAGATGGATCAGATTCATCCAGGAAAAAAGCAGGGAAAGAATCATCTCAGGTGTTTGATGCCCCATGATCATATCAATGTACACAGCTATGATTTTATTAAAAAAAAAAAAAGAAAAAAAAAATCATGTCAGGTCGATAGGTGATGGGTAACCCTAATTGTTAAGTTTTATAGATGGGAAAACACTAATTAATTTGTATCTGCATGTTTTAATTTATTGCGAAAATTTCAGGTGAAGTTCTTCAATGTTTTGATTAATTGGGTCTAAAGTTAAGCACAGGGGGATTCTAACATTGTTAGCCCTCAGCATGGAAGAGGTTCTTGGAACTGTGACAATCACTGAAATAGTCCAGGTAGAGCACACAGTGAATGGGAGAGGCCAAAACGGAGCTTAAGATATGCCAATATTTAATGAAAAAGCAGAGGAAAGGGGGGGGCGGGAGGGTCAGAAACACAGACTGAAGAGAAATGGTTAAAGAGACAGGAGGGAAATCAGGAGAAAGACGTGCTCCAAGCAATCACCACCCCCATGAAATGAAGCACTTCAATGTGGTAGGTTGTAAGAAGGACTTTCAGGAGTAGAAAGAAGTTGCATTTAAAATGAAAGACACTGTAGAACATGAAAAATTGGCTTTCAGATATGAAATGATTTTCTTAAAGTAAAACACTCACAATTCTTTCTGCTAGAATCTGTGGCCTGGCACACACCTTTGAATAAGTTGTGTTCATTTTCTCATACCCTTAACCACAGTTTCACCTGTTTTTTTTTTTTTTTTTCATTTAATTAAATCATAGTTGTGTACATTAATGCAATCATGGGTACAATGTGCTGGTTTTATACACAATTTGAAATATTTTCATCACACTGGTTAACATAGCCTTCATGGCATTTTCTCAGTTATTGTGTTAAGACGTTTATATTCTACATTTAGTAAATTTCACATGTACCCTTCTAAGAACCAACGTAGGTGTGGTCCCACCAATTACCCTCCTTCTACCCATCCTCCCAACTCCCTTCGCCTCCCTTTCTCCTTTCCCCATATTCATAGGCTATAATTAGGTTGTAGCTTTCATATGAAAGCTATAAATTAGTTTCATAGTAGGGCTGAGTGCATTGGATACTTTTTTTCCATTCTTGAGATACTTTGCTAAGAAGAATATGCTCCACCTCCATCCATGTAAAGATAAAAGAGGTAAAGTCTCCATCTTTCTTTAAGGCTGTATAATATTCCATGGTGTACCTTTACACAATTTATTAATCCATTTGTGGATTGATGGGCACTTGGGCTTCTTCCATGAGTTGGTAATTATGAATTGGGCTGCAAATAAACATTCTGGTACAAATATTTCGTTATAATGTGAGTTTTGGTTTTCTAGATATATATTTAGTAGAGAAATTGTAGGATTGAATGGCAGGTCTATTTTTAGATCTCTAAGTATTCTCCATACATCTTTCCAAAGGAATGTATTAGTTTGCATTCCCACCAGCAGTGTAGAAGTGTGCCCTTTTCTCCACAGCCACACGCCAACATCTCTGGTTTTGGGATTTTGTGATTAGCCCACATCACAATTTCACCTGTTTGTTCAACAAAAGATTTGCAAAAAAAAAAAAAAAAAAAAAATCGATCCTCAGTTTTATTCTGAATCTTACACAGAGGTAGAGAATTTAGAAACCTACACTCAACAAGCCAGGTAAATGTCAATGATTTCAAATTTGCAAATGAAATGAAATTTCTTACGTAGCAGGAAATAGATAACAGTGTTGCTCCGTAAGTTTGATTTAAAAACTAGAGCAAAACTGTCGTAATGTAATGCGGACTTTGATAGAGGATATCACTGATCTGTGGGCTGCTTTCGCGTCCTGGCATTGCTCCTTCTCATCCCAGCCCTGCTCATTTTGAGAAGCCTCACAATTGCATTGTTAGCCCTGAGCAGTATTCATTGCACGGTCCAAATCTGTCATTGCTATTTAACTCAACACCACAAAAACCCTTGACTAAAAGACTTTCCAGATCGTCAGTGGGTGTGGTATTCATTCCATTTTTTCTTGTATACAAAAGAAACATGAAATGTAGAAAACATAAAAAATTTCTGGAAGAATTAGCTTTTATTTTCCTCTATCATATTATAATTATAATTTGCCATCAAAAGTGAGATTGTCTATAAGTTAATCCTTCAATAAATTGGCACAAGGCAACATTGGTCTTCATAGTATGTAACTTACAAATCTCTTCTCAAAATAAATTCTTCTTTGAAAATAAATCACAAAACCCAATTAAGAGTGTTACAGTGTATAAGAAGTAACAATTAACGCTTGAAATGTTAAAAGCCATAATAATACCTTTCCAAATGCTTTGGTGTAAAGGATCACACAATAGTCAAGACATTTATATAGGAAACTGATTTGTTTGATGTTCCTCACTTTTTAACTCATCTAGTTGTAGTTAAAAAAAAAAAAAAATGGGGCAAAATAGATTCCAACCAGAACATCTGAATTTGCATGAATGAGGATATTTGTGAACTTTTAAAAAGTGATGTACACTGTAAAGTGTTAGATTGAGTTTTTAATGTTTTCTTGAAGAGCACCACAATTACAGTAAAGCCAGCAGTGTTAAGTACATATTACCTCAAAATTAGTAATATGAAAATACAAGTCTGCTAATCAATATTAAGAAATTTTCTGGCTTAGAAAAATTTCTTTAAACATCTACCTCTATATTCTCATAAGTAATTTAAAAACATAAATATGTATTTTGAATTTCTCTCACACTTGATCTTTTTTAAAATCTGACATGGTAAAGTTATAAAGCAAAGATAACATTTCAAATATTACATTATTTAAAAAGTGTATTTCCATACACTTTTAAAAGCTGTTTCTTTACTTACTACATGTATAAGGTTATGTTTCAATAAATTCATAGTAAGTAAACATATTATAAATTGAAAATGCACATAATATTTGATAATGCCATTGTTAAGTTGAGAAGTTGTAAGTCACACCATCATAAGTCAGGGCCTTCTGTACTTTGTTTTCTCTCTTACATTCTGCAGTATTTAGATTGCAGGTTCCATATATTTCCTTTTCTGGATGGTGCAGTCCTGGCCCTTGAGTGATCAGTGTCCATTTCTGCATCTGATCTATGTGAACACGAGGTTTGTAATTGAACAAGATCCTCATTTCTTTCATTTCAGAGTAAGACTTATCACATTACTCCCTTCACTGGTAGCTGTGATTTTTCTCTTGTAGAGCCCATTATTTTTGTATGATGTTGTAACCTGGGAGGCCGATGTTTTGCAAGACCAGAGGGACTAATCCCTGTGCCACCCGTGGTGGCTGCTGAGGGATCCTGGAGCATTCAGTGCCTCAGGGGCGAGCAAGCAGTTTCGTTCTAATTGTTTTTAGTGCCATTGTCCCATTTCTCCCTTGGATAATAATAACATGCATTTGGATCGTGGATTTAATACATGCCAGGTTCTTTATGAAAAGTTTTCTAAGCAGTTTCCTCAGTATTCACAATTTAAGGAAGGAAGGTTCAGAGAAGTTCAGGACACTTGCTTGTACACAGGTAGTTAATAAGAAGAAATAGCTTTTGAAAAAAAAACAAAAAGTTATACTAAAGTCCACAGTCTCATATTACTTTCAAATTGGCCCTGTAGTTTCTGGTGATCACAGTTGGACCTGTAGCCCATAAACTGGCATGAACCAGTGAATCTTGCATTCCTTTGCTCATGCACAGAGTTCCTATTATTGATTAAAATAAAACACACGCAAAACAAACAACAAAAACAAACAACAAAAAAAAGCTAGTTAAATTTCTGCTACGCTAAACTGGAGAAAAATTTGACCACACTTTTCTTCATGTTTAATCTCCAATCCAAGGTCTCTGAATTGGAGTAATTTTCATGGGTAATTTTCTTTAACTTCCTCTCTCCAGTGCCATATAGGACATGCCTCTTGATAAGGGGGCATTCTTCCTCTTGGAGTTAGCCAGCAACTTCTTTTAGAAAATACTAATTTCACTTTTGAGCCTGACCTGCTGGCTTTCCTAAATGGGTTCAATTTTTAAATGGGTACACAATTCATTCCTTAGCTCTGGAAGCTAATGTATATGGAAATATTAAAATTTGAGTATTTGAGCACAAGAACAGGTGCCTGGTGGATGGAAATTTGCTCTTGACCTCCATCTCTGGAATCTAGATAAATGCTGAGTTCACTGAACATTTGTTTGGCCATGAGTTTGAATTCAAGTAAAGTCTAATTTCTATATCCCAGTTTTTTAAACCGTTTCTTTTCACTTAGAGGACTTGGGGAAGCATAAAACATCTGCAGCCATGCATTTGTCTGTGTCAGTGGTAAAGGAACATTCTTTGTAAGAAGGGAACATTTTCTTTGACTGGGAATTTTCAGTTCCTTGAAAAAATTAGGACTATATGATATCAATTTTGTTCTATAAAAATCAAGAAAAAAAAATACACAGGTATGTCTAACTTTAGAAAAATACATATTTGGAAAAAAACTAATAATTGGAGTTTATATCCACAGTTTCCCATCTAAGCCTGCGCACACTTTACTTTTCCCTTTTATTTATTTCACAGTCATGTATTTCATAAACTTGCAGGATCAGACCAAATAACTCACTTTTTCCTATTGCCCTATACATTTTCTTATGAAAGTGTCTAAATGTTGCTTATTTATTAAGCTGAAATTCAATATCTGCAAAGCCAAGGATTTATCCTAATAAATCAGTGTCCCTGAAGGGCATAGCATGAGGCTTTCACTTTCTGTTCCTGGAAGGCAACACTTAAATACTTACAGCAGTTACTTTAACCTCATCATGATATTACAGGGATGTGAGTCTAACCTCCCTTTAAATGCACACAAGTTTTCAGGGAACTCAGACTAGGCCTTCAAAGGGAATCATGACTGGTTCGACACTGATCCATTCTCATTCAGATGCTTTACAGGAGAATGTAAAAAAGGGAAGTCATTTAGACTCATGTGTGCAATTTTATGGTACTTCTAGGTTGTAATAACCCATAGTTCTTAGACCAAAAAATCTCAAGAGAGAAAAAATGTTGACTTGTGTAAAGCTTATCAGTACATACAGTAAAGCCAACCTTAACTTCTATTTCTAGGGAAAAATACTTGACAAATTCTGTAACATATGGTCTTATAGTTTTTAAATTTTTTAGGTGTTGATTTTTATAAAATAGACCATGCAGAAAATTCAACTATACACTGATAACAACAACAACAGAAATTTGTGTTCAGTGCATCCATGGTTTATAACATGACTGAATTAATCAAAACCTAATTAATTCATTCTTTCAGACTTCAAAATATCTGCTTACTGATAACTGGTTGAATTGCTACATCATTAATCCAACTAAGTGATTATAATTAACAAATAGTTTCTACACTGTGAAGGTCGAGATATTCTGATGACTTTAGCACTAGGATTTGTGGAGTCATTTGTAATTAGTAACCACTTAGTCTTTAATTTCTGGTAAGCCTCTTCATATTTCAGAAATAAAATAATGGATTTTATTTTAACTTTGAATTTGGACCTTGATACACAGATTTTATGATTATTTACGAAAGTCAAATAGTGAAGAAGAAATTGTCTTGATAATAGCACTTATTTGATGCATGCAGAAGAAAATTCTTTATCAGATTATTCAAGGAACACTTTTTCACATTAATATTATTGTTATTATTGTTCTTATTAGAGTTACTTAGGGTTGGTTCTCCTCACCTATTTAGAACGATAAAGAAAACATGAGAACAAAAATGAAGGAGGCTTCCTGATAACTGAATTATGACCAACCGATCATCTCCCAAGTACTTAAATATTTCATAAGTGCACAAGGGTATGTAGGTGCTGATGGCACAAAGCCTGGCTCCTGGGAGCAAGGTGTGGATTGTTTAGTTGTGTGAAAAGACCATCATATAACCACAGATTCTATAGAGAGAAAAAACATAGACAAGAAATGTACAAAGCGTTTGGAAGATGAATTGATGTGTTTCTCTAGTTAGCATTTTAGGTGAATATTGTATATTAGTCATAACAGTGGCTGTATGACAACGGCCAAGGCAGTCATTCCGTCAGTCTCCCTGGAGTCCAGAGCTTTTCTCCAGTCACACTAGCAAACAACAACACACAACATTTCCGAAGGAAAAACGGAGTCTCATGGAAGGACCACAGGAGAAAGCCAATAGTTTTTCATGAAGGTAAAGGAACAATTTACTGTATGACCATCTGGCATCAATATGAGTGAATTGAAATTAACAGAGAGATAACACTCTTCATTTATAAAGAAAACTGTTTCTTCCCAAATATTATTCTGGTTATTTCTTCTGTCTTCCAAGAGTTCTTGAAATGAATAGCTGCTGATGTTTCCATAACGTCCGTCTTTTTCTTAAGACCCAGAAGCTTCCATGAATAGGGGCTGCTGATTTGATTGATTCTTCCCCTGCCCTCCCAGACAGGGGAGATTTTTACTGATGACCTTGCAACTTGCTACATATAGAAAAACTCCTTGAGGGAATGCCTATGCTCCATTTCTTCTCCTCAAATTCTCTCTCAAACATACTCAAATAAAACTTTCCTCTCCATCTTCCTAACAGAAAGTGGTATTGTCAAAGTAAAAAATAACGTGCACATTGCTTAATACAATACGGGTAAGTCCTCAGTGTATGTGACCAACATGCTCTTCATCACCTCTTCCTTCTCCAGTGATATATTTTACGTGACAACCAGGGCACAGTTCTCTGTTCTGCTCCTACGCTATTGACAATTCCGTTACAGACTTTTCCTAATTTAGCAAACTCCTGAAATCTGTAGTGCCCTGAGAGTCAGACTTCTTCCCTTTCCTATGATCACTCTTTTAGTGATTTTCTCAGATGCCCACATTTATATTCTATGTCCCTATAGTAGTTTGAAATCAGTTTTCACCTCATCCCTAGAGGAGAATTATATCTTTTCACCCCCCCACCACAAAATTTTAACTATGTGACTTGCTTTGTCCAATGAAATGGAAATGGAAATTGTGTTTGGTCACCTGTAGAAGCTTTATGATTCATTGTGCTGCCTTTTCTTTCTGCTGAAAGACTGACAAAGTGTTAAACACACCTGCCATGCAGGCTGGGTTTCAGAATCAAAGGAACTTGGAGAAGAGGCTCACCAGCTTCATGGTGGCTGTGTCACATGGAGTTGTCAACACACATGAAAAATTGTGTTTCTATGAGCCACTGAGTTTGTGGCGTCATGTGTTCCTGCCGCATAAGGGCAATATTTTGACTGGTGTGAAACCCTCCTTTCCCCCAGATCACATGTGCTGCCTCTTCACTGAACACCTGCACATTGGTGTCTTACACGTTCCAAGTATGCTCCTCATAATCTCCCTCCATATTTTTCCCTCCTGCAGTCGCCTTTACTCACTAAATGGGATTTCCACTCCTGTTGTCAGGCCTTGCTTTCTCCCTTTCCTCACAGTCACAAACCAATCTATTGACAAGCTCTGTGAACTTCAAAATACACTCCACTCATATCCATGAGCGCCACTGCTCTTTGCGATTTCCGGTCTAATACAATTCACCGTGTTTTCAGACTGCAGTACTCTTCTGACTCATCTCTCTGCCACTACTTGGCCCTTTATATTTTTATGCTGTAATCTCGTCACCACATTATCCCTTTTTTTGCTCAAAAGTTCTCATTGATCTTCAGTTCCATTGAGAATAAAATTTGAGTTTTTGCTGTTGCTGAGAGACCTTTATAGTCTACCCAGCTGATGTCACCCCCCCCCCCTTTACTTTAATTTTTTTTCACCATACACTGGTTTTATAAACCGTTTGACACATTTTCATCACACTGGTTAACATAACCTTCCTGGCATTTTCTTAGTTATTGTGTTAAGACATTTATATTCTACATATACCCTTGTAGTTTCACATATACCCTTGTAAGATGCACCACAAGTGTAATCCTGCCA
>CAUYPK010092831.1:0-67421 GCA_963574355.1 Loris lydekkerianus | reverse complement strand
GCTGGAACATATTCTTCTTAGTAAAGTATCTCAAGAATGGAAGAAAAAGTATCCAATGTACTCAGCCCTACTATGAAACTAATTTATGGCTTTCACATGAAAGCTATAATCCAGTTACAACCTAAGAATAGGGGGAAGGGGAAAGGGAAGGGAGGAAGGGGGGAGGCGGGCAAAGGGAGGGTGATTGGTGGGACTACACCTGTGGTGCATCTTACAAGGGTACATGTGAAACTTAGTAAATGTAGAATATAAATGTCTTAACGCAATAACTAAGAAAATGCCAGGAAGGCTATGTTAACCAATATGATGAAAATGTGTCAAATGGTCTATACAACCAGTGTATGATGCCCCATTATTGCATTAATGTACACAGCTATGATCTAACAATAAAAAAAAATAAAAATGAAAAAAATAAAAAATTGAAAAAAAAGAAGAAAAAAAAGGGAAAGAAAAGTTGAAAAGTTCATCCCTACACTCCCAGCAAGGTCCTGAGGTCCAGGATGGTATCTTTGGAATTCTTGGGACTCTTAAGAGTCACTTAAAACCAGTGTTTTTCAACCTTTTTATCTCCTGGCACACTTCAATCTATAATAAACTTGCATGGCACACTTAAATTATGCTGATCCAAATATACATATATATAGCTTTGAACTTCTTTTGAAAATAATTTAATTAATTATCTTTAAAGTTTTTCACAGCATATCTAAGATCCTCTCATGGCACACTAGTTGATAATCACTGGTCTAACCCCTTATTTTCTGGGATTTGAGTTGACTGAACAGGCACTCTCAACCTCAGATCAGGGACTCTAACACCTGTCTAAGTCTGTGTGGCCCACTGCTTACTGTGATGTGGTATGTGACTAAAAGTTGAGGCTCTGAGTTGGGACCTGGAGGTGGTCTGGGAGGATGACAGTTGCTTTGACACCACTGCTGAGGGAGCTGAATCTATGCAAAGATTTCAGCTGCTGTACTTTGCCCATTTGGAAGTACCTCTGTTGATTTTTTTTATATGCCTTGTACCCCACCCAACCCCCCTTTTCCTGCCACGTCCATTCAGATGACCATGCTGCCTTACTGGTGGCTCAGCCCCTGCAGGGAGACAATGCCTGGCGCTGGCCAGTAGTGGGGCCTCTGAGTAGGAAAGGCACTGAACACCCAACTTCCAACTTCCTTCCCTGTTGCCCTGCCCTGACCCTCCCTCAATAGTCACAATGAGGGGAGGAGAATCTAGGAGACTTAATGTCCCCAGTAGGGTCACCAGCATAGCAAGTTAGAAAAAAATTCTAGAGAGGGTAGGTCTAAGGCCAGATATTGTTGCCAACAAGGACCAGGAGATGAGCCAGATCTGGAAGACAGGTAACGAAGGAATTGAGCAAGAAAAGGAAAAAGTTGGAGGCTGGGGTGAAGATGATTTCTTCTGGCTGTGATCATCTGAAAGGACTCAAGTCTGGGTGGCCCAATGACAGCAGGACAGACCAGGGAGCCAGATGAAAGGGGAGAGAACTAGGGCTCTCTAGATCGTCTGTGTTAAAATAGAACTGGCCGGGGAAGCATGAGTGGACAATAAAGAGACTGTACGATAGCTGGGGCCGCAGAGTTGTCCTGCTCTCTTGAAAGTGACTTTTGGTCCCCCTCTCTTCTGGGGAGTGGGCTGAGGAGTGTAGTGAAAATTGGGCCTTTAGAGGCATCTCAGGAAGCCTTGGCTGCTGGTCCTACCTAAAGCAGGAGAAAGAGGGAGTGGGTTCAGCCCGGGGCTCACTCCGAGAGGACGTCATCCTGGGAGCCCTTTGCTGAGCACTAGAGATACAGAAATGAGTGACAAGAGAGGCTGCCGCCCTGGCGGTGCTCACAGTGTAGAAGGGAAGCTAACCATGCACTGAACTGGCTTGACAAACTAAGAGAGGGGTGAGGCGGTCAGCCCAGAGCCAGGTAGGGGTGGGGGGTGAGGTGGCAACCTGGGAGGGCATAGCTGTAGAGCATGTGGGAGGTGGGTTTTGGCAGGGATTCCTACCCGTCCATGGAAAGAGGCAGTCATCTTTACGGACATGCCCCAGAGGGGCATACAGAGAATAGAGCCTGTGAGTGAAGCCAGGGACGGAGGGCAGCTGTGGCCTGGAACCTGGCACAATACAGAGTGAATTGGTGATCCTGCCCTCTCTTCTCTCTGGGGCCTAGCCAGGATGCAGGGGAAAGGGAAAGTGTGAAGTGACTGTGACTGTCCCGTGGTAGGACTAGTGTTGCCCCAGACTGTTCAGGGATACACAGCTGCTCCCCACTGCTCTCTCTGCAGGCGCTTTCTGGGAGTGCTGTGAGGTAGGGAAGGGCTGCTCCCCAAGACCCTCTCTGCAGGCACTTTCTGGGAGTGCTGGGAGGTAGGGGAGGAATGAGAAAGAACTACAGTGAGGGACAGGACTGTAAGAATGTGGACTTTGTTTCAGGGGCATTGGCAGAGCTGACCTGTGATCCTGTGAGGTGCGTGTGTGCTCCAGAACCAGATGCTGTGTGTCTGGGGGTTGGAGGTGCTGGGCAGAGTGCTATGTTAGGACCGATTGAAGGGCAGAGGGCTGAGGGGTAGGTCCTCTGAGGCAAGGAGGGCGGGGTTCATCATGCTTTTGTTAAGAATTGGGTAAAGGAAGCAAAAGAAAGGCATCCTAATAACAGTACTAAGGGGACAGCTCTGCAGTTGAAGCATCGCAACCTAGACTTACCTCTCCAGGCCTTCACTCATGTTCTGGCAGCACCCGCCTGTGCCTGAGACCTTTCATAGGGGTTTCACAGATGGCCCCATCCCATCAGGAGGGAATGGATTTTAGGGGATAGCCACAGCACCTTTAGCCCATGATTCCCAAAGGTGGCTGGGAGGCTGGAGGAAGAGAGAGATGTGGGGCCTGCCCAGACTCTAGCAGCTAAGGCCTCTAGGAGCAGAGAGCAGACATAGGCCTAATTCTCAAACCAGCAGGACTTGGCTCCTTCAAATTTTTAGCCCTTGGCAGGAATTTGAGGGTCCTGAGGGTTAACTATGAGGGAAAGCTGGGGTGTAGGGTATGTTCCCTGGAACAGGTTCTCAGGCAAAGGACCCCCAAGCACCTTTTCTGCAGCTCAACCATGCTGCCTCCCTCCCCTTATAGCACACGTACACAGTAGAATGTCAGTTGACCACCTAAGGGTCTGTAACAAGCTGGTCAACATACAGAGGTAGTCAACATAAGGAACTAGGCCTACTGTACTGATATGTGCATGTGGTGCATGTTTGGTCTATGAAAATTAGGTCAACCTAAGGAGGTGGTCAGTGTAGGGAGGTGGTCCACTCTGGAGGTTCCACTGTACATCATCTCTCCCAGAACAGGGTAGGCTTAGCATTCAGCAAGGGAATCACCCATCTGGGTTTTTTATATATATATAAAAACATATATATATATATATATATATATGTTTTGTCTTGTTTTTTTTGAGACAGAGCCTCAAGCTGTCACCTTGGGTAGAGTGCTGTGGCATCACGGCTCACAGCAACCTCCAACTCCTGGTCTCCAGTGATTCTCCTGCCTCCACATCCCAAGTAGCTGGGATTACAGGCACCCGCCACAATGCCTGGCTATTTTTTGGTTGCAGCTATCATTGTTGTTTGGTGGGCCCAGGCTAGATTCGAACCTGCCAGCTCAGGTGTATGTGGCTGGTGCCTAAGCCGCTTGAGCCATAGGTGCCGAGCCTGGGAAATATTTTTATAACGTACAAAAGCATGTTCACATCTGTTGTCTGCTCTCATTCTTGCCACAGTTCTATAAGGTAATAAGGGTCAGTATGAATGTTTTAACAGAAGAGACAAAAGCTCAGAGAAAGTACTTTTTTAAAAGTTCTTTGTCTCAAGTCATGTGGTTAGTGCCTGAAATGGGGTGGCAGTCGATATCTGTTGAGCTTCTGCTGTGTTCCAGACAGTGCACTTGACCCCTAGGCACCTGATGCCCTTTAACTCTCACAGCAGCCCCATATTACTCCCATTTCACAGATGAGAAAAGTGAGGCTCAGAGAGGTCAAGCAGTGTGCTGAAGCGTACACAGTGACGGAAGTGCCTTAACTCTGCTCAGGGAGTCACCTGATATGGATTGGCGGTTGCTCTGGAGAGGTAGGCCAGCCCCTGGCTCCCCAAAGAGACAGGCTGTGTGCTCCTGCTTTTGTCCATGCCAGGTAGGAAAGGGTGGTGTGAACTGGGAAAGATGGAGGAAACATCCCTCACAAGGGCCTGGGGGGAGGCTGGGCTGTGGTGGGGGCTGAGCTGGGTTTCTATTCCTCAGGGCGAATTTAGGTTCAGAAATCACCCTTAGTGCCCTGAGGTGCCCGAGGGAGGGGGAGAGATCCAGGTCTCAAAGGTTGGGAAGAGGAAGGAAAGAGGGAGACCAGGCAGGCCCTGTTAGCTGTGCCCAGCAAGGATTCTTGTCTGGTTCCTGCTATTATGGGAGAATCTCTACAGACACACTCAGGCCACAAGGCCTGGAAGAAGCAGCTGGAGCCCTCGGCGGATGCCTGGGCCAGTTAGGGGCCCCCTGTACCTTCCAGGGAAGTGGGCCAGGTGTGGTGTGGGGCTGCATGTGTGGGGGTGGGGTTGTATTAAATGAGCTTTCAGCTTATTTGCATGTCCTAATTAACCGTAAAATGAGTCCCAGAGGCAGAATTAAGCTGTCAGTTTCTCTCTGCTTACTTCCACCATCTCCTATCCATAGGCATTCCCACTGAGACCAGAGGGGGGGGGAAGTAAAAATTTGGTGGGAGGGGAAATGAATTGCCATAACCTTTCATTAGCAAAGCCTGACATAACGCCCTGTCAAGGCAGGCAGAATTCCTCCATCAGTCACAGACAGCCACAGTCCGCAGGCCTTTGATTGTCTGCGCAGGGACATGGATAATATGGGAGGATGGGGGTTTTGTTGTCTCTCTAGATTTGGCTCTGGAAGAGATATGGACAATTTGTGGGGTAGTATAAAAAGCACAAGACCGGAAGTCAGAACTGTGTGAGCTCTACCATTGTGTGGCCTTGGACAAGTAGCTTAACTTCTCTGAGAATTTCCATGTAAAATAAGAGTAACAGCAACCACTTTCAGGGTGCAATGAGAAGGAAATAGGGACACAAAAGAGAAGACGCCTGGCACCTGTAAAGTACACTGGCACCAGTGTCACTTCCTAATTGCTTTTTTCTGGCCCACGTTAAAATAAATTTTCAGTCCCTTGAATCTCTTCTGGTTAACAGAAGTCTCCTTTATTTTCCTGGATCCCCCTGAGGTCAGGAACTGGGTCCTTTTCATTGCTCTGTTCCTTAGTTCCTATCAGAATACCTGGCATTGGGCGGTATTCATAAAGTTTTGTTCCATTGATCTGAACTGCTATGACCAGTTCACAAAACAGATGAGTTGAAGATGAATGGCTTCTTGGCTTGGTTTCCTATAGAATTATTCCAGACTTGGAGCTGGCGTCATCTTGAATAATTTGCTGGATGGCTTCTCCATCATCCAGCAGCCCACAGCTCCCTCCTCTCACAAATCAGTGACTCAGTAGGTGGAATCTTCATGGTCTACAGACACACACACACACACACACACACAGAACCAAAGGCAGCCACAGCCAACAAACATTACCCAGACTGAAATGTTAGAGTTCTCTGGGGACAGACAAAGGATTGGTAAGGACTGGCTCCTCTAGAAAGAGCTAGCTCAGTTCACAAAGTCCAGATAGAGAAGAAAGGACGGGTTCGGAGCCAGATAAACCCTTAGGTTCAAATCTTGGTTCTTTCATTGGCTAGCAACCTAATCTGGGCAGTTACACCCACTGAGGTGTCTGGAGAACAGTGCCTTCAGGAGTCATTCTAAATTACAAAGAGGTGTGCACACTACCTGGCAAATAACAAGTGTGCAAAACAACAACAAAAACCATGAGCATTTTCCCTTCCTTCTGTAGTTTCCCCACCAAAAACTAAACACCTACCACTTGACTGTGTGGGGATCGGTGGGTGACCCTAACCCCTCATCTTCAACTCTGAGCTCTAAGCCCACTCCCTCCCTCTCCGCAGCTGGCTGTCCAGGAAGCAGGCAGAAGAGCCTTCTTTGTTATTTTGCTTCTCTAATTTGATATTAATGTTCCAAGGGCAGGAAGGCATCTTGCCTCTAATTGCAGCTGTCACACCCAATCAGGCTGAGGGGTGATGGGCCTGGAGGGCAGAGAAGGGAGAGGGCGTGCCCTCTTTGGCAGGCCTGGCCAGGACCCACCCTCCTTTCCCAGCATGTGGGCTTTCTCTGCTGAGGTGTGGGGGACAGTGGCTGCACAGAAGCAAGCCCCAAATCTGCTGGCGTCTCTCCCCAGCCCTGTGCTCAGAACAGCTTTAGAAAAGGCTGGGCATGGTAATCCTAGTACTCTGGGAGGCCAAGGCAGGTGGTTTGCTTGAGCTCAGGAGTTTGAGACCAGCCTGAGCAAGAGTGAGACACCCCCCCACCCCATCTCTAAAAATAGCCCAGCATTGTGGCAGTGCCTGTAGTCCTAGCTACTTGAGAGGCTGAGGCAAGAGGATTGCTTGAGTCCAAGAGTCTGAGGCTGCCGTGAGCTATGACGCCATAGCACTCTACCCAGTGTGACAGAGTGAAAAAACAACTTTAAAAAAGCAGGCCCTTCCCCCCACCCTGCCAAATCTGGGGGAGGGGAAAATCTGAGGCCAATAGCATCTGGTATGGAAGAGGCTGCTGCAGGGAGCTAGGAATTTTAAGAGTATTTCTTTTGGGCTCTTCTTTTCCTCACTGGTGAATTTACACGTTAATCTGTCCTGAGTGGGAGTTAAATGCAGAAGACAGGGAGTTGGGGCGGGGGCTCTAAGGACCACTGGGGAGGAGGGTAGGGAACTCCGGAGCTCAGCTTCTCCTCTGCAGTCAGGTCTGGACTGTTCCACCTCATGCTGTGGGTGGGGTTCCTGGACAGGAAGCATATCTGGGTTTCTTTCCTCGCATGCAAAATGGGATAACGCCTGCCTTGGGTGCCCAGTTACAAATGAGATCACGTTTATGAAAAGGCTTTCAAATGTGTACCATGCCACACGGAGTCCTTCCCCTGCCCTGTGCATTTGGGTAGACAGAGGAATGTGGGGGCTTCCCCAGCTGCTCCTTCCACACTGCGCTCATTCAGTTACTCTCTCGGAGGCCCAGTCTGGGCTGAAACCTCAAAGGCAATGTGTTTTGCCTCCCTACCGCTCTGACTCCCAGGAGGGCTGGGTTCAGTCTTGTGCCAGGGATGTGTTAAAAGGTTGGCGCATGACAAATGTCAGAGGGATGTCCTGGTTTCCTTCTGCTCTCCCCTACTGTCACCTCCAGCCCCAAAGTGAGCAAGACACACTCTCCCTCTCCCTCTCTGACTCTTACCTCTCCCCCTTACCAGCTCCTGAGACAGCCTCTCCCAACCACATTCCCTTCAGCCCTGCTCTGGCAACTCTGGCTTATCCCTCCTTTCTGGGGAAAATGAACTTGGAGTTGAGCTTTTGAAAGCTATATTGCCGCCCCCCCCCCCCCCCGCGCAGCAATGGGGGGAGGGGTGCGGGGGGCTGGCCCTTTCAGGTCAGTCAACTTCCTGTCTCTAGGATTCATACCCAAACAGCTGTGTTAATATCAAAGCCAGAGGGCAAAGGTTCCAGAGCCTTAGGGCAGCTTGTGGAGGAGTTTTCCCCTCGTCTGTGCTCCCCAGTGCCTGGGAAGGGGAAGTGTCCAGAACCCTTGGAATGGCCCCGCTTCTTCACCTTCTGGGAGCGTCCCACTCGGGGCTCAGAGACTGCAGGTGTCACCCAGCCTGGTTTCTCCTTCAGCAGCCGGTCACGGTCAGGCCGCACGCTACGCAAGAACTTCCTAAAGATGTTCGCTGTGAGGGCGAACCTGCGGCCCAACTCCCGAGGCTGGCCTTTCTCCCGTTTGGGTTTGCCCACTCCCCCAGTCTCACCCTTCTCCCCACCCTTCTCCACTTCTGGCAAGTCAAGCCAGTTTCCCACCAGATCCGCAAAAACGTTGTCCCCTAACACCAGAGGCTGTCGATTCCGGCCCCGGGACATCAGTGTGGAAGTCCAGTCATCCGGTTCTATCTGCTCTGGCCCCTGGTGGACACAGCTGTGGTTCGGCAGCTGTGTCCTGGGGAGGGGGACTAACTCCCTCTCACAGACATCCCCATGGGATGGAAACTTGCTGAGGCCAAGAGAAGGTTGACTGGCAGGGGAATAGGCCACGGGCCCAGCAGGACCTCTGCTGTTCTGCCCTAGAGGGTGCTCGGGCTGTATCCCAGGACTTTCAGGGCAGCCTGGCACAGGCCCCCCTCCAGAGATCTCCAGTTGTTCCAAAGCTGTCTGCACCTGTAGAAGCTTCAGTTCTTGTAGTGCACCCATCATGCAGTTCATCTGATCCTGTAAGCCATCACCCACCTCCTTCATGGACATCTGCAGAGGAGAGAGGAGGCACAGGGCCAGTGAGGCACATGGGGGCAGCAGGGAGGACTGCCCATGACCACCCACCAAACCACATATCCAGGGTCATCAGCCGCCTGCCCCTAACCTCCCTGTGCCTAGTACAGTGCAGACCAGTGTTGGATAAAGGAGATAACATTAATGGCAGATGACTAGCTAAGGTAGGCACTGTCCTAAGCCATCTGTCTGTCTATCTGTCTATCTATCTATCTATCTATCTATCTATCTATCTATTATATACATATTTTTAAATCTCTCCACCTACTCTGAGGTTGTGGCTATTATTGTTCCCATTTTATGGGCGAGGGCATTTAGGCACATAAATAGCTTGCCCAAAATTAGATAGTAAGAGGTAGAGCTGAGACCAGTCTGAAGGTACAGAAAGTCATAGGGACCATCCTTGCTTGCCCTTTTCTGTGTCTGACCCTCATTTTCCCTGAGCCTTGCTAAAATGATGATGGTGGTGGCCATAACAATTTGAGAACATTTACTGTGTAACAGGAATTGCATTAAGTACTCTACTCGCTTTATCTCATTGAATCTTTATTAAATGAGGTTGCTATTTTAACCAAGAGTAAACTGGCAGGGGTGAAGCAAATTACCTAAGGTCACATAGCTCATAGAGCTCAAACAGAGGACCATCTCACTCCAAATGCTGTGGTCCTAACTACCAAATACAGGTTGAGCATCCTTGATCTGAAAATCCAAAATCTGAAATGCCCCCAAATTCAAACCTTTTTGAGCATGAACATGGTAGCATTTTTGTGAGACATTCTAGCTTTGTTGCCCAGGCTAGAGTGCAGTGGCATCATTATAGCTCACTGCAAAATCTCAAATTCCTATGCTGAAGTTATCCTCCTGCCTCAGCTTCCTGAGTAGCTGGGACTACAGGTATTTGCCACCATACCCAGATAGTTTTTCTTTCTTTCTTTTCTTTTCCTTTCCCTTCCCTTTCTTTCCTTCCTTCCTTCCTTCCTTCCTTCCTTCCTTCCTTCCTTCCTTCCTTCCTTTCTTTCTTTCTTTGAGATAGTCTCTATCTCCCTAAGTGCCATGTCCTCATCATAGCTCAGACCAACTTCAATCTCTTGGGTTCAAGAGATCCTCTTGCCTCAGCCCCCCAGGTAGCTGGGAATATAGGCACATACCACAACACCCAGCTAGTTTTTCTATTTTTAGTGGAGATGGTCTCACTCTTGCTCAGGCTGGTCTCGAACTCCTGAGCTCAAGCAATCTGCCCACCTTGGCTTCCCAGACTGTGTGAGCCACCGTGCCCAATTTTTCTATTTTTCAATAGAGATGGGGTCTCTCTATGTTGCCCAGGGTGGTCTCAAACTTCTGGCTTCAAGTGATCCTCTTGCCTTGTCCTCACAAAGTGCTGGGGTTACAGTCAGTCCCCGAGTTACAAACATCCAAATTGTGTATGACTCATTCTTACAAATGGAGGCTATTACAGGTAATAGGCAAGTGTACTTGTTCCAATTTACATACAAATTCAACATAAGAACAAAACTACAGAACCTATTTTGTTCATGAAGCAGGGACTGCCTGTATGGTCACAAGCCACCATACCTAGCTAAATGAATTCCCTGTATAGACTTGGGGCCCATCCCCAACACATCTCATTATATATATTCAAATACTCCCCCCAAAAATCCAGAATCCAAAAACACTTCCATTCCTGAGCATTTCAGATACAGGATTTGACCTGTCCCCCTCCGGATGGCAGGGTAGTAAGCTTTAAGGCTGCTCTGTCCTCTACAGGGCAGTGGAGAGGGCTGAAATGGACACTAGGGGAAGAGGAGGAGCTCAGATTCCCAAAGAGAAAGGGTTGGCCTGGGGTTTCCTTTAACTGCTGCTCACATCTGACTGATCAGAAGGGAGACAAGGCCTAGAAACTCTTGTTTTGCTGGAAACCCTTGCCCAGTTCTTCCCAGCCTGTTTCTCTCTCCCAAACACCTGTCCTCTCTCAGCTGCTCTCTGACTTGGCTCCAACGCTCTTCCTGCCTTTTCAGCCCAATTGCTCTGCTGCCCTGGCCAAGCCAGAGTAGGGATCCTGGGGGCTAGTTCTCCCAGCCCTCTTTGTGAGTGTGTAAGGCCTGAGTCCCAGGTGCCAGCTGGAAGGGGTTGAGAGATTGACTTGGGTGAGGGCCGAATTTGGAGGCTGCAGAGGGGAGGCTTTGTCTGATAACATTCACAGGGTTCCCAGTCCCAGGCCCAAGCTGCCTTGATCCCGCCAGCTCCCTCCCCAGATCCTGATCAAGTTACCAACAGCAAACCTCATGTTCAGGGACCATCTGTTTCTTAAGCCCCTCAGAAAACTGTGGGATCATCTTACCTCCCAGGCTTGTCTTAATGCACAGAGCTAAGCCCAGAGGGTGGAGGGGTGGAGGGATGGAAGAGCAGGCGTGAAGGTTCTGCAGGGCTGGGCTGGCAGCTGACCCTCCCAAGCGTGTGGGTCTAAACCTCCCTTACCAACCCTGGCCCTGGCGGGGATGGGGGATCCAGGCTAGGCTGCCAGTGAGCCAGCAGCATTAAAGGACAGGGGTGAACTGACTGTCCAGAGGATAAGGAGGCCTATGCTGAGGTGTGAGGATTGTCCACACTTTGTGCACATTCCCCATGACATCAAGAAGTGGTGGTTTGAGCCCCTGATGGTCCTGGGATTTGCCAACTGCTTGAGCAAGTGTATGACATTTGAGTGGTGGCAGCAACAGCAAAGGACACAGAGCCCATGGGGTGACTGTGCCTCTTGGGTCTACCCTCCTGACGCCTGCCTTTCAGAAGCACCCTGCAGCAGCTTACCAGCTACTGAGTCAGAGCAGAGTCCGAGGAGACTCTGAGCCCCAGACCAAACTCGGTTCCTTCATGGCAAGTGGCTTCTCCTTCGGCTTCCCCGTTCTCTCCTCACACCATGCCCCTTTCCTTGAACCTCAGAATCATTTTTGGCTTCTCCATTCAACCACCCCTGCTCCTGTCCAAATTAATCTGTACCATGTTAGATTCTTCCTCCCTCAGATGCATGCATCTTCCTCCCTTTCCATGCATCCCCCACCTCCTAGAAGGCTTCTGGGCCACCAGATACATGAGTGTCTGATGGATCTTCCCAACACACCTATTCTCCCACTTGGTGGATCTCCATTGCCCAGACTCTATTTAAAATTTGCAACCCTCTGTGACAGATTTCTAACTTCTAGGGAATTAAAAGCCCAGTCACTCTCGACATTTTTATTGGGCATTTACCACTTGTGGGCAGAGTCTGAGATCTGTACATCATTATGTTACCCCAGAATCTTGCTAGCACTGTGCACTTGCTACATACTCATGAGGACCCCTGATCACCCCAATCGTCTCTCCAACTGTTGTCTTCACACAGTAACTCACTACATGGAGAGGAAGAATCAAAGCTGTTCCCTAAAGTTTCATTTCAGCAAGAGGCAAGGAGTCTGAGCTGGCAGGCTTCCTTCCAGAAGGCTAAACACAGCCCAGGTCAAAGGCAGTGGGAGGAATGAAATGACCCCATTCAATATCTTCCAGTGTGGAAAAATCTGTAAGAAATAATGCTGGCGTTTTGTACATTTTTCCAGCGAGAACGAGTGTGTGGGTATGTATGACTTCAGGGCTGCCCATAAAACAGAGGCCCCATTTAAGTAAACCAAGGCTGAAAATGCCCCATATGGAAAATAATATTCCATGTTGGTTAAGAATTTGGGTTCTGGGGCAACGCCTGTGGCTCAAAGGAGTAGGACGCCGGCCCCATATGCTGGAGGTGGCGGGTTCAAACCCAGCCCCAGCCAAAAACTGCAAAAAAAAAAAAAAAAAAAAAAGAATTTAGGTTCTGGAGACAAATGGAATGGAGTTCAAATCTCAGTTCCACCACATAGTCACTGTGTGACTTGGGCACATTAAAGTCTCTGGTTTTCAACTTCTCCATTCTTTAAAATGGGAGTAATAGTTCTTGCCCTATAGAGCTATTGTGCAGATCAGGTGAGGCAAGTGAATCCCTGTGTGGCAAAAAGAAAGCACGGAAAGAACTTTGGCTATTAATTTAAGACTTCTTATGTACTTCCAGAACATTCCTCCTCAATGAAACTTAACACATAGTGATGATAGGATTCCATTTATCATATCTGGTCCAGTCAAGGAGAAATCCATCTCTTGTCCTGTCCCTTCTCCCCTGGTCCCTGCAGGGGAAGGGGAGGGGAGAGAAAACGACACCTCTGCATCCTTTTGCCCACTCCTACATGAGCTCAGTCGGCCCAGCCAGACAGGACACAGACACTGAAGAGTGAGAGGCAGCTGAGAGGGCTAAGGATGGAAGGAGGAAGTCAAGTCGTGGGA
Source organism: Loris lydekkerianus (assembly GCA_963574355.1). NCBI lineage: Eukaryota > Metazoa > Chordata > Mammalia > Primates > Lorisidae > Loris > Loris lydekkerianus. Next base: position 54,611 of record CAUYPK010092831.1, on the reverse strand, counting down.
AACTGGGAGGCTGGGCGGTGGTGAGGCAGGATCTTCTGGGTCTGGACTGAGAGGGGAGCAGCGGGATAGCTTTTCCCAAGTGACCCCAAGGGAGTGATGTCACCCCAGAAGGCAGAGCCAGAGGCCAAGCTGCTGTCTTCATCTAGAGCGTGGGACCTTCTCAGATCCCAGGGCTTCTCTTGCCTCAGGAACTGAAGAGGGAAAAGAGGGAGCAGTGTGGGGTGTGGAGCACAGGAGAGGGCCAGTTCAGACAGAGAGAATCCTGAGCTAGGAAGTCACAGCCCTAAATCCCAGCCTCCATCCAGGCTATAGGATGCTGAGTTCCTCTCTGGCTGCCTAATGTCTCAGGGCCTCAGATTCTTCCTCACAACAGGGACCAAATCATACCAAATTGTTCCTAGGGGTCAGCTGGAGAATTCACAGGAAGTTCTAATGAGTTTGAGTGAGGATGGATCTAACAGCCACCTCCCTCTCCCCATAGCTAACCTTGCACACACAGAACTTGCGGGCTCCACCATCCAAGATGAAGCCCTTAAAAAGCGTATCCCAGGGAAGGTCGTGGGAATCCCTTCTGAGAAAGGTCAGGAAAGTTCTGGCCATCCCTCTTCTTGCTGCCACCCCATCCCACAGTCCATCTCCTAACCCCTAGAGTCCCCTGGGCCTCCCAAGATTACATTCCAAACATTTTCTACAAGACGAACTTTAATTCCTCTGGCTGGGGTTTACACCAGCCCTAGTTTCCTCACTGTGTGGGGCTGCACAGCTATGGGCACCTTCCCAGCCTTTGTGACACTAGCAGGGAGACCTGGCTTAAAGTCCCAGCTGGGTAATATGGCCATATGACACTGGGCACGTGAGCCAGCTTTTCATGCTCAGGTTTACTGCCTCTACCTTGCCGGAGCCCCACAGTCACCCTGTGAGGCTGCCTGCAAGGTGGCATCAGCCCACTTCCCACATTAGGAAACCAGAGCTCTGAGGTCTGGCTTCTCCCCGAATATTTCCCAAACATTCTTCCCCAGACCTCCCTCATGATTTTCACCATATCTACATATGATCTAGACTCCTATTTCATGCTTTCTTTTAATCTTCTGTTTATATAAATAAATGTATTTATAATGGAACTTGCGTGAAGTATTTTTTACTTGTCATGGACAGATGGTAACTACAACTATATATACAGTAGGCATGTGAGAGTGTGTATGTGTGTGAGTGTGTGTGCATTAAACTAAAAGTTTTTGTCTGAGTCTTGCCCAGCACCATCTTGAGTGCCCCCAGTAGAAGCACTGGTCTACTGCCTGGGGCCCTGGGGCTTACTGGAGAGAGGATTGGGACCCCAAGGCCAGCTGTCTTACTCCAGGCCAATGGACTTTCCATGTTGTCATCATCCCTGACCTCTCAGCCTCACGGGATTGTTGTGAGAAGAAACCGGGCACTCAGCAGGAAGTGCAAAGAGCAGCTAGCACCAGATGGAGAGGAAGAGCATGAAGTCATCCTTTTGAGGGACTCCACGACCTTCCTTTCATTTCCTTTCCACCAAAGCCTTCTCTTCACTGAGTCATCTGAAGAGGGAAGAGGAACCATTTGCCTGGGGCTGAAAGGGAACAAGCGGTTGGGAAGCCAGATACCACCATCCTGGACCTCCAGCCCTGAGCCCTCAGGGGGTAATGTGGGGTCAGCTGGCCATGGACAGCATGCTCGCCCTTGGCACTAGTTGGGCCCTTTGTGGTGAGAGAGGAGTGGGGATGGGAATGTGTGACGCAAGCATCCCCGGCTCTCTTCCCAAGCCTCCCCGGCCCCCTGACTGATCCCACAGCTGTGCCCTCCATCCATCCATCTCACGCCCTCTCCTAGCTCAGCCAGAAGCTTTTGACACAGGCTCCAGCTTTGCCCATGGACCTGGCAGTGTGCCCTGCCTCACATCCCCCACCCCCATCACTCACAAGATGCCACACTGTTCCTTTCAGCTCTGGGGAAGCTAGGAGGAGGTTCAGGGCCGGAAACGGGAAAAGACCCGCTTTTGCCAAGTGGCCCATTCTGCAGCTCAGTGAATAGGGACCTCACAGCCCTGCACTCTTGGCTGGAACTTGCAACAGGAAGGTAAAGTGGAAACCACGCCAAGAGCTGTAGGAGGGAGGAGGGTAAAGAAAGGAGGTCTGTGGGATGTGAAATGGATGAGCCCGCTTTCCCAAAGGAACCATCCATTGGGGATCACACACTCAAGCAACAGGCAGATGGAGAGAGGGGCCCAATGCTGCCTTCTCGGGGAACTTGCCTCTTAGCCTCAGCAAGCCCTCCTCCCTCTGACCAGCTTTAGCTCCTGTCCACTGCAGTCAACCCAATCCCTTGGGTAGCCAAGAGACCTTGAGAAGTTATCTTCCTTTCCTCCTTCCTGGTTCAAGCCTCTATAATGTCTTACCCAGGCTCTGGTAATAGTCCTGCCTCACTTTCCTCCCTCCATGTTGCTTTGGCAATTAAATACATTTTATGTCTGACATATCAATGTTGATATCGATTAATGTTATTATCTCTTCTATTAAATTGTGAGATTCCTGAAGGTAGAATCTGTGTCTGTATATATTTTTTGTTTAGTGCTAGTGCCAGTTAAGTGTTAAGAACATAGTATGAACTCAATAAATGTATTTGTGAATGAATGACTCTTATGCAAAACAGTCTAATCAACCCATCATCAAGAGTTTACCAAGTGCCTACAACACACACCTCAGGCACTGTGTTATATATGAATGACATACAGTTGGGAGGCATCTTTATTATCATTTAATTTTCATAGCAGCTGTATAAAGTAAGTATTAAAAAACCCCATTTTAGAGATGAGGAAATCAAGACATAGAGAGGTTAAGTAATATGTTAGGGTCACATTAGAGCTATGATTTGAGTTCAAGTTGGCCTGACCCCAAATCCTATGTTCCACACTCTTCCCACTGACCACATTGTCTATCTAGTCCCAAAGCCCTCTTCCTCCTAGCTTTAAACAACAAGAAAGATTACTTATGAGATCCTTTGCAAAAACCTTTTTCTGCCTCAGGTAATTTGCCCTTTTGCCCTGAGAGCTAAAGGTCATTCCTCCTGTATTTCCTCCATCTCCTACTTTTCGTCATATTTTCCTTGAAGCAAAATAAGCTATTTCTTACCCACATGCCATAACCTCCTGAACTTGTGCCTTTTGAGAATACCCAGGTTTTCCTAGGATGGACATTCCCAGAGATGACCTCCTCCAACCTTCCCTCCTCCAGGAAGCCTTCTCAGCTCCACTGTGCTTCGTGATCACACAGCCTCTATTTTTTTGCACCAATCTGAACTCATAAGGAATGGACCTGTGAGCATCTTACATCTGTTTCCTGTGTGCCTTTGTCTGCCCCCATTTGTTGGAAGCCCACAAGGGAGCCGTGTGTAAGGAACAGCTGGTCCCAAGGCCTTGTGTTCTGGCAGGGCCCCTCTTTGGTGGCTGAAGGAGGGAAAGAGATGTGTTCCCTGCTGAGTTGTTGAAGCCCTGACCTTCTCATCCTAATGAAGAAGAGTGTCAGCTGCTGCTACTTATGCCACATTTCATCCCTGAAACCTGATCCACTTCCCCTTCCAGACAGGAGGAAAGGGCCAGCTCTCTAGACATCAACTTAATGGAGGCAGGATCCCCATACTCTTAGCCTTCCCCTGGTACTTACTTGGTACAATGTACATTTTCTGCTTTAGGGAATTGGGAAATTCTGCTGCTTTTGGTTTTCAGCACAGATTCTTCTGGTCTAGATTTTTCTGGACCAATGACAGGGCCAGGATGCAGGAGGGGAGCACAAAACATCATCAACAAAAAGAATTTCACAACCTGCTCATGTTTCCTTTTCCAGCAGATTTATCCCACAGTATCTGCAGGATGTTTGCTTCTTGAAAGGAATTTAGTGAAATAAATATAGAACCTGACCAGTGTTATTACATGAGGGCCATTCCTGGGTATACATCAACTTAGGGCAGAGCCAAGCAACACAGAGCTCTCCTGGGTGGCAAGGGGGGAGATCTTGCCTGGACAAACCATCCGCAAGTCATGACAAACCAACTGTATGCTTTCCTATCCCATTACAGAATTGGGGTATTCAACAACAGCACCTCCTATCTCAGCCACAACCAAACTGCACTGGATTTAGTCCCTGCAGTCTTTACAGGAAGGCTGACTGCAGGCTAACTTTCTCTACTTTCCCCTTTGCTACGATTGGGGATACTGAGGCACAGTGATTTGGCTCAGATACCTAAGCATCAAGCCAAGGAGTCAGGGTATGAGTGAGACTCGATTAGCACTGCCCGTCCCTCTGCTCTGTCTCATCTCCAACCAGGCTGGCACTGGGGAGGGGAGAACTTTAGGGGGGGGATACCACTCTCCCATCTGAGTGTCATTCTGGGACCCAGGCCAGGCATTTGGCTTCCTCTCCAAGAGAGTCAAAGGCTGAAGCTGCTCAGACAAAGGGCCAAATGAAAGCTAATGGGGAGCTCGGGGCCTTCAGCCTCTCCCCTTCCTCCTCCCAGGCACTGGGGGCTCAGGTCCTTGGCAGCAGAGGGTGCAAATCAAGATCTGGAACTAAGCTCAGTGAAGATTCCTATTTGCCTTTTTTATTCTCCTGGCATCCAGATTGTGTCTTCCTCCCCTCACCACCTCCCACTTAGAGTTCTGCAAAAAATGCAAATAGGTAGGATTTTAAAATTCAAGCCCATTCCAGGAACACCCACAAACCCTCTATTAAGGGAGAGCCTGAGGTGGGTGGTGTGGTCCCCAATTCCAAGCACAACGCGGAGGATTCTATTAGATTCTTTTCTCAGCATGGGCCTTGGACCTCAGACATTATCTGTGATGACCTTGACCTTTCTTTTTGGTATTGGACACATGAATGGGAAACATGAGAATTATTTATGTGTGGGCTGGGGCCAGCCCTCCCAAACCGACATAAGAAGCATGTGAAAACTACTATGGAAAAAAGGGGCATGGTGTAAGTTCAAAAGAGCAGCAAAGGATAGTTCTGTCTTTCCCTGAAGAACTATTTCTCTGAGTCAGTAGCTTTTGCGTCTGAGTGTCATCACAAAAAGACCCACAAAAGATACGATCATTGATCTGTGAGGAGAGGCCTGGAGGAGGACGAGAGGGAAGAGTGGCAGGGCAACTTCCTCAGGCAGGTGCGGTGAGCAGACCTGCGCCTCAAGCTCCGCCCACCTGCCCCCAAGCCGGCCCCTAGCACACTGCCAAGTTCCCCCTGGCCCAGGCAGAGCGCAGCCTTTGCAGGCACAGTAGGAAAGGCCGTCACGGAATCTGGAGAGCCATGACCCGGCACTTTCTGGATCCAGGACTGCTGTAGTGTACCTGGGTGCCCCTGCCTCTGAAAAGTAAGACAAGGAGGGGAGGAAAGTGAGGCTGAGAAGAGTCAAGTACAAGAGAGACCGACTAAAAGAGACAGTCGTAGAGCGGCACAGACGCAGACTGGTTGAAGGAGAAATGGGCAAAGTGAGCGTAAAGTCTGCCTGAATTGTGGTGGGTGAAGGAATAAGAAAGGTGGCAGGTGGCAGGGATGGAGGCGGCTGGTATATGGAGGCAGTGAGAACCCATCTGGCCTCGCCGAACATAGCTTTAGCAGACACCACTCCTCTCATTTTGGTGGTTTTTTATTTTTTTTTAATCCGACTGAGCTGCTTCTCTCAGCCCCTGCACCTCGGGGCCTCTGCATGCTCCCTGCACACTCCCCAAGCCTAGACCTGACATCTGGCTGGGCCTCCGCTGCTCCCGCTCGCATTCTGTCAGGCAGCGCCCCTCCTCCCGCGCAGGGCCCGTCCCCCGTCATTACAGCTGCCAACCCCCTCCCTGCTGGCAGACAAGCCCGGGCAGACAGCCGGCCAAGTCTGCCCCCGCAGCCGCGCCAGCTCTGCCAAGCCCGGCAGGGCTGGGGGCTCAGCGCGGTAGCAGCTCCCCTCCAGCAAGCGGTGCGGCTGACCTTCTGTCCCGGGGCAGAGGCCGGGCCCGCAAGCACCAGGACGCTAAGCGCAGCCCCCGCACCCAGGCACCGGTGTCCAGTCTATGTGCCTGTCCGTCTCTGGGTGTGCCCTCTTTTCTCCCTCGGGTTATCTGTGTCACATTTCAGCTTGGTTGGTTTGCTCGCTCTCTCTGTCACTTGTTCTGATCTCCCCTCCAATCTTTGCTCGAAGTTTTCTCCGTGTCCCCTTCTAAGGACGGGCCCTGCCCTCTCCCTGACGGTGCGCGTGCTCTCCCCTGGTCTCGAACTTTGCTCTTCAGCGCACACGTCCCGGCTCTAGCCGTCTCGGCGGCGGCCAGGTACCCGTCGGGGAGAAGCAGCCCGCCCCGCCCCAGGCGCCAGCTGCGCTCTTACCAGCTCCTGTTTGAGGCGGCGCAAATAGCAGTCCATTTCCCCTGCTCTCCTTCTTCACGCGCCCATTTGTCGGGCTCGGCTCCACTAGAGAGTCCCGGAGTGGGAACCCTGTCGCCAGTGAAAACTGCGCGCTCGGCGAGTTCACCGTGCGGGTCCCCTGCGCCTGGCGCAGAGCTGCGCGGAGCCTCTGCTCGCAGCCGGGAACTCAGAGCTGCTACCCCAGCTGCGGGCGGCGCGCGGTCGCCTCTGGAGGCGGAGGGAAAAGCGGGCCAGCCAATGAGAATTCTGAGGGGATGTCTTCAGCCAATGAGGAGAGCGGTCCGGGGGGGCCGGGCTGGGCTGCTCCGGGGGGACCTAGAGGCTCTGTTTGCACCGGACTCGCGCCGCGGCCACCGCGCGGCTGGCGGAGATACCTGGTTTCGGCCAACGCGGCGGGGGGCACCGTTGACGCCAGGCCGTACCAACAAACCATGTGACCTCCTGTTCTGTTAGAAAGGGTGAGCGTGGTTTTACCGCTAGGGACTGGGTAGCGGTCTCAGCAAGAGGTAGAGTGCCCTAGTGTTAGTCCCTTTTCCCAAACTCTGATAAGGAAAGAAACACCCGCCACTCTCCCCAAAAGTTCTTTAGAAGCTCTTTTCTTTAGGAAGAGTACTGTGGAAGTGTGGCTCCACGTCACCTCCTAGAGTAAGTCCTCCCAGCCGTCCCTCCACGCACGGAGCAGAGAAGCGCCGCTGGTTCCATTCACTTATTTAAGACAAAGCAGCAGAGGATTTGCTGCGCTCCCGGGATGTCGAACGAGACAGGCAGGGGCTCTGCTCTCCAGAACTTCCAAGGGAGGAGGAGAGGGGAAACAAACAGGCAAAACAATAAACACGGTAATTTCAGATAGTGATTATAAAAACATAAAACAGGGCCATGGGATGGGGATGCTTTCAGTAGTGGGCTGCGAGTGGAGGGGCGAGCTTTGCTCTCTCTAGGACTCAAGGCACCAGTTATGCCAACTGGCGCTCTGCGCTTTGACGAAGCGCTATCAGGTTGGAGAAAGGCAGGGGGACTCGAAGATGCTCCTATTTTATTCTACACCCCAGGCCCTATGTTGAGAGCTCCAGCCAGCCCTGGGGCGTGGAGTTGGGGCCGACTGACTCCCAGAGGGGCCGCAGGACGATCAAGGTGCTCAGCCCAACGGCGCCCGGGATCCGCCGGGCGTCTCGGAATTGGATCCGCAGGGGGCGGTGTAGCAAAGCCCGGAGAGTAATTAGGGCAATTAGCAACGTGTAGTTTTAAGGTAATTAACGTGAAAAACTTTGCCCCAGGCAGGATTTGGGGTCTTTGCTTAGAACAAAAACTGCAAGGACGCGAGAGAAGGCGCGGAGGAAAAACACAAGCGCGGCGGTCATTCCGATTCGTGTCAACCAAGAACCATGGTTCAGCTAACTGTGAAAGGTGAGCGGGAGGAAGGGGGGACAAAAGGAGAGAGAAAAAGAGAGAGTATCTTTGTACAAGTGAAGACTTTGCAGAGTCCAGTTGAACGGCCTCTCAGTTTAACCCCAGGTCCCGAATCACAAAGGACCTTGCCCACGCCTTTCGGCCCTGAGTGTCTGGTTAGGGCGAAGCTGCGGCAGCGGGAGGGGATGTAGGGAGAAAAGAAAAGAGAGGCTCGCGCCGGGGGAACAGACCTGGCTGGAAGCCCCCGGTCTGGGTGGTGGGCCCCTCTCCTAGCCCAGTTGAATGTAGCCCCGCCCGTCTGAGCCGCATCTCTCCCCCTCCCCTTTCCACAGCTCTGGACGCAAATTCTCCAAAAGACGCATTTCCATGGAAAGAGTGGGAACCACACGTAAGACAGAGCTGTGCTTTCCAGCCCAGCAGGACGAATTCCAGAGCTGAACTCGATAGTGTAGACAGGAGGATCCGGACCATTGACACTATCGTTCACGGAAGGCCCCTTACCTGGTGAGAAACACCACAGAAGGGCACCCAACCTGGAGGGCCTTGCTTTACTCACTGCTAGATCTCCCCCCTCCAGCACAGTGGTTGTCTATAAGAAGGGGAAACGCTTGTGGATATGTGGCTGAAATGGTCTTTAGGGTCAAGTTTAAGTCCCAGGATTTTCTCCACCTCTGAAAGTTCACCGGGTTGGTGTCCACTCAAAAGTAGGCTAGGCGGCACCCGTGGCTCAATGAGTAGGGCACAGGCCCTATATTCTGGAGGTGGCGAGTTCATACCCAGCTGTAGCCAAAAACTGAAAAAAAAAAAAAAAAAGTTAGGAGTCTATGGTCTTGACAAGAACCTAGGTTTTACTATACTGTTGGCTACAAAGTATGACCTCACAAATGCTTTCCTTTTATTGCACCTGTTTCCCTTGCTTGTGGTTTAAACTTATTTGAGTCTAACACTTTATGTTCCTTACAAAACGCTCTCTGACAATGATCTGGGAAGTCAGGACCAGAGGAAAGTTTACTCCATTTTACAGATGAAGAATATATTAGCAAGGCCCCTCACATGCCATTCATTTTTAAGGTAGAGGATATGGCCCAGACACATTAGAGGTGCTATTACTGTATAGTTCCCATAGAATATTGGAGGACAATTACTGTCTAACTCTGAAGTCCTTTCATGGTGCCTGGCATGGCAACTTACATATTCCCTTGCCCCAAGGAGGCCAGGAGTGTGGGGGGAAGGGTCTCTCACATCGTTTCTGAAGAGGTAGAGCTCATCTGGGAAGAACAGGAGGCAGAAAAGGAGAAGAGCTATCTATCTTCTACTTTTTCTTATTCTTTTCTTTCTTTCTTTTTTTTTTTTTTTTTTTTTTTTTGAGAGTTTAAGTGACATGGAATAAAGCCTGTTGCCATAGTTACAAAAACATAGGTAAATATTCCTGGTATGAGCATGGGGATTGGGGTATATGATTTATTTTTGCCAAAAAGGAATCAGATGGCTTAGCCTCCTCCCCTCAACCAAACTCAGCCTGGAGGGAGGATGAGATTATCTCGTTTGAAAGCAAATAATAAAGAAATCAAAAGTCCTGAGATTGATTATGAACATACTTTCTTAAAACTGTTCAGACCGGGGATGTAGTCCTCAGAAGTTACCATAGCATTGGCCCTGGATGGTGGGGGTGAGTATGTGGTGGGCACTTTTCCTGAGGGACAGGGTATGGCTCCTGGAAACTGTGTCCAAGGATGTCAAACTCTTGGGACTTAACTGCTTAGCGTAGTTGGGGGTGGGGGTGAGTGTGGGTAGCCCTCTTTGTCCCACTGCCAGAATTGAAAGGTGCTGGCACCATGGATAAGCTTTAAGGAGGAGGTAGAACCAGTTGTGTCCCCACAGAGCTCAGGGCCTACACTAAACAATGGAAACACTTCCATTCTCTTGGCTCCAGATCCTATGGCCGCCACCTGGAGGTTGCCACCCACCAGCCTACCAGGCCCTAGCTATAATAGCTCTGGAAGATTCACCACCCCTGCATGAGGCAGTGTCCAACTTCTCATCTCCACTGACACCAGATCTAGGAAGCTCATCCTGATGTGAGGAAAGAAATACGTGGTCACACATAGTCTGGAAACCTCATCATAATACCACCCTCCCAAGGGTGGGGTCCATATCCCCCACTGCTTTCATTCTTTGCCCCTTGTGGCTGCCAACAACCATTAACCCAATCCTCTTCCTCCCTCCTCCCATGCCTCCTGAGCATTGTCAGGAAAGGCTGACCCTAGAGATAAACATGTACTGTTGGAATGTGTTCAGATATCACTACAGAACTATTTCTCTCAAGGGAGAGGACCTTGCCTGACAGGCTGGCCCAGAGGTGCTGAGCAGAGACTGTGTGTGAACGCGCTGGGATAGTGGTGGTGGGGAACTGGACTGAGGCCCAGCTATTCTTAAAAGAATCTAACTCATAGTTTTCATGACCTCACCCTCTGTCCATCTTAGAGGACTGGGCTACTCTACCCCTTGTAATTCCAATACCAGGAGGGACAGCAGAGAGGACAAAGGGGTCTATGTGTTGGGAAAGCCTCTCTATTCCAAAAGAAACATTAACTTTGGTTTTTAAAGAAAAGGCAATCACTCCTAGTTAGGGGGTAGAATCAAAAACTCTAGTCATAAAAAGCTCCATCATTCTCCCTGTTCATAGATGGAGAAACTGATGCTCAAAGAGCTTGGTCTGTATGGTGATGGTGTAGAGTTTCCCACTCTCCAGGACAGCACTCTTTCTACTACTCTACTATGCAGAAAGCAGAAGGGATATGCCTGGAGGTGGACTGTCCAAATGATGAACACCACTGAGGGAGTGAGTTGTGATGGCTCCACACCCACAGGATTGCTATTACTTTAACCCATTGTGCTAACTTACACCACCACCTTAACTTCTTTACGACTGTGAGTTGTGCAGTTGCTAAAACTTTTTTTGGGGGGAGGGGGAAGAAGGAAGGTGCTGGAGGAAGAAATAGCTGTATGATATTTTGAGTAAACTTCATATAAGAATGCTCCCTAGAGTTTTCACCTGAACAATTTAGTGAGAATTTTAAATGCAACATTACATTAGTCTAAAAAATGAACAGTCTATAAGCTGATACTTATTCCTATTTGGAATTATTTGCAGCTATAGGATTGATGCTTATGGTGCATAAGCACAGGTCTCATCTCTACGTGGGAAGCAAATATTTCCATTTTGCAAACATTTACTGGAAATGCAAATATTTTTCAACAACAAAGAATACCTAAAGAATGCCAGGACATAGCTAAGGGAAATATTCATGATATTTGCGCAAACTAATGCTGCTAGAAGGAAACTATACCAAGAAGGAAAGCAGCTTGCTCCAGGGATCCTCTGGAGACATTCTGCAACATCTGACTCCCCAGAGGCCCAGTGCTGGCTTCCCTGTAACCTTACCATGGCATGTAACTGAGAGCAAAAGCTCATTTTATTACATACTACTTGGCCATCTCCACTAGCTGTAAGCAAGGACTAGGGTTTGGCAGCCTGCTAGGGAGAGACTTGTTAGCGAGAGGGAAAGGAAAGCTATCTACTCCTCCTGAGGCCATGGGGTAAGAAGACAAAGAAGTCACATCTCAAGTTTAGCTTATTTGAATATTTGCTCCCACCAGGCTGGCTCTTAAGCCTTTTGTTGTTTTGCAGGGGCCAGAGAACTGTCCTATCTGTGGTCAGACATCATCCTGGGGTATGGTAGAAATTTCAGCCTGAAGACCCTGAGAGGAGCCAAGGGTGACAGCTGTTTCTGTGAGGGCTTTTACTTCACCAGAGAAGCAGGATTCTCCCCCTGGGTATTTGGGGGTTTAAAGAATCATCAATTAAGTTTTCAAAAATTCCAAGCATAGTAAGTATATTCATTTTTTTGGATTAACATAATTTTAAGTGTGCTGTGGAAGTTTAACTACAGGTTCAAGTGTACCATGAGATAAGAAAGGTTGAAAAACATGTTCTATATAAAGAGAAAACTTCAAATTCTCAGCGAGAAAAGGCATTGAGAAACACTGTCACCACCATTTGTTTATTTGTCATTAACAAATGAAGATACATACTGGAGAATAGGAGCTGAACATGCAAAGGAGTTTGAGTTTTATCATCCCCCTCCTCCCTGGCATTGGACAGGTTTTCTTTGCTGTGATTATTCTCCATGAATCATCATCTGCAGAAAGTGACTGAGGCAATAGAGAGTGAATAATGACTCCCCCAAATAGTCTTTTGTGTCTCTGCCTGGAGGGTTTTGGAAATAACTTTCATCTCAAACTTTCTGACTTGGAATCATAGAATTTTGGAGCTAAAAAGGACCTTGTAGTTAATCAGGGCATGTGGCCTCATGGAAAGACCGGAAGAAGAGATATGTGGGTTTGAACCTCTGCTTTAAAAATAGTTCTAACCTAACATGCATTGAAGGCTTTCCTTCTGTTAGGCACTCATTTATTTTTTCCAAACCATAGGAGGTAAGTGCTAGTCCTCCATTCTGGGAAAGGGAAGATAGGAGACAGTAACTCTGAGACTTCACAGTAACTCACCTCAGGTCACACAGTGGGGTGTGCTGGGGCCATCCTGTAGAACTGGTCCTGTGTCCGGAACTGCATCCTCTCACTCATTTCACTTCCTTATCTCTTTGGACAAGAATTTAATTTTGCTGGGCCTCAATTTTCTCCTCTGTGATCTCTAAAGTTTAAAAAACCCTAATAATTTATATTTGCTGCCTGAGTATGTGTTTTTATAAGTCAAAAAAGGTGTAGCACAGACATGTTAAGTGCTTCTAGGTCACCCAGGTTTCTAGGGACAGAATCGGCATAGGCACTGAGGTCCAGTGACCTATGCCTCCAGGCAAAATCTCCTTCTCCTCCACCTCACTGTGGCAGGTGCTTCTAGAGGAATCCAATTCCTTGCCTTAGAGGAAACCTGTTCAAAGATTTCAGGTAGATTAGAAATGCTGGGCTTGGGAGTGGCCAGTCATAACACCAAAGATGAGTTCAGGAGTCTGGTGATTGTTGTCTGTCTACTATCTTTTTTGGGTCATGAGTAGTGATCAAAACTCACATAGTAACCCCAGAGAAAGAAAGGGCACAATACCTTGTCTGGTGTGGCACAACTGTAATCTCTCCTCCCTGGTGGTGTTTCCAGTTGTTTGTAGTCTCCAAGCAAATTTTACCACCTTGCGCCAGCTCTCTCACCCAGCTTCCTCTCCTCCTTCCCTTGTCCTTGGCTCCTTCTGTCCAGAATCTGATCATTAGCTGATATGCAGCCTGGGGTATGATGAGTAAGCCTTGGGAAGAGGCAGGGCCCAACAGGATCCCAGCTGTGCTCTGATAATCAGTGTTAACACCTCTACCAGCACCCCCATCTCAGAGTCCTTCCTACTGAAGAAGAGATTGGAAAGGGTGGATGTGTCAATAAACGCATCACTGGAGTGCATCTGAAGTGAGAAGAGGGGCATTTTGGGTGAGGCATTACTTTATTCTGAAGATGCTCTGTATCCACGTACATGTGTGAGTGTGTGTGTGTGTGTGTCGCTGAGACACTCTGAAATGAGCTCGCACCCACTGGTGAGTGGAAAATTAGCTTTGGCAGGTGAGGAACTGGGTGACAGGTGAGGAAACCAGCAGGGTATCAGTGTTATCCTTCAACTATTGCTGTTTGCTGGTATTGCTAACAATCTCTCTCCCATCTCTACCCCTCCCCTGAACTGGAAGTGGAAGATATGGAAGGGCTTGGGCATGGGGGAGAGTGATATGAGGGACATTCGAACAGCCTTGGGACCTTTGGAAACTAGCCCTGTGCTTTGCAGGCAATTGCACTAGGCCAGTTGGGAATTGGTATTTTCCTGATGGCCCGTGAAGCAAGCTGTGTGGTTTACATTTCTAGTGGGTGGAAGACAAGATGGTGCTCCTGGGACTAAATCCTAGGAAATTCTGCCATATGGCACAACACTGGCGGCAGTGTATGCCAGGACTGGAAGACAGGAAACCTGGGTTCCTGGACCGACTCTAGATTGGCCTTGTAATGTCTAATTGCCTTGGTTTTTCTGACTATAAAGTGGGACAGACGATCCCACTGCTACCTGCCTGTTGTGAAGGTGAAGTATGCAAAGGCCCTTTGAAATGTTGAGAGCCTTGTTCTAAATGGGAGGCCTGTCTGCCAAGGGAATTTGCTCAGCCTACTGGGAGGCAACAGTCTGCCTCTGCGTCAGTTTCCACAGCCTGTGCTCAGACAGGTACTTATGCATCTCACATCCATAAATCTCATCTCCTATCTACAGTCAGCAAATAAGAAAAAGGGCAGGCTGAGGCTCTGCTTCCGTCTGATTTTCTTACGGACACCCCCTCCCCTCCCCCTACCCGAGGCAATGATCTCGCTGCCTTCCCTCATCTGCTCAGGGCCTGTCAGTTTAATTTAACAAGGTTTCGGGAGAGGTTTGATTTAATCAAACCAGTTGCTGTATCCATCCTGCTCAGAGGTCCCTGAGTGTCACCACTGAGGCTCAGATTAGACAGTGACAATTACTTCTTCTTCCCCAGCTATTGCCTCCCCTCCCTTTCTTTCCCTGGAGGGAACAAGAAGGCAGACCAATCTCCTGGGGCCTAAGAATAGATGCAGGAGGATCAAAGGAGGGAAATCAGGCTCTGGCCTGAGAAAGCCCCTCTCTGAGCCTTACATGGCCTTGTTTAAAGCTGAGCAAAGCCCAAGGGGTGGAGGAATAGAAAATGTGAGCAGGGCTGGCTTGCAAAAGCTCGAGGCTGCCTGAGGACAGAGCTGTGCTATCATCGATGGCCCTCAGAGATAAAACCAAACTCCCTTGTTGTCAGGAAACTGGGGTGGGGGGTGGTAAAGGGGGTTCGGCAGCTGCATGCTCTGTGCCCCAGGTTCTCAGCCTGGACTCTGGAGAATGACAACAGCAAGGTGAAGCCCCTCCTCTGAGATCTTGTGGCTCTGTTCTTGGTATAGAAGCAGCAGTGACAGAGGAGCTGCCACCTGAGTCAGGGGTTCGAGGACTGCTATGTGGGTGGGAGGTAACTGTGGGGTGTACGTGTCAATGTCAGTAGCTGGAGGGAAAGGCTCGGGGGTCTCTGGTGCAGAAACCCAAGGGCTTAGGGAGTTTAGAATTTCAGACCAAATCCTCTTTCTTGCCATTTAGCTTCCATTTCTCTCCCTTTTTTAGGAAGTGGGTGCTCAGCACTTCTTGTTCTCTTTGAGGAGCTCACTGATGAGAGACAAAGGCCTCTTGAAGTGGAGCCCTCACTTAGGGTGATGGGGATCCTTTTTCCTTTTGCTCATTTGTGTCACATTCTTCCAAGGGCCAGGCCACTGACAGGTGCACCCCTCCCGGGGTCCCTTTCAGTCCCCTCCCTGCCATTTGTCTCTCACCCAGATATCCACCACCATGCACAAGAGCTGCGTATGATTAGCAGAAACCCTTCCTGACAGCTCCAGAGAATCCCTCAAATGCATATTCTATTGAGTGCATCTCATTGCTGCTGACAGCTGCTTTATCAATTAAATTCCACGTTCCCTGTCTTCAGAAAAGCCATGAACCTCCCTACCTAATAAATCACAGGCCCCCAGTTATTGTTAAGTGTCCCATCAGTCTCTAATAAACTCCCTGCCAAAAGGGGCAGTTATTTATTATGCTGCCTGGACAAGAATGAATTGGGCCCCTTTCTCACAAGGAGAAGAGCGAACTGCTGCCTTCCTCCCTAAAGACTGAGGCAGTGGTGTTAAATGGGGCAATTAATCAACGTGGGCTGTGGGCAGAGGGGAGTCTGGTCTGGAGCATGAGGGAGGATCACTAGTGTTCTTTTCCAAAAGCCAGCCAGGCAAACTCCCGTGGCAGAAGGTGGCTGTGCAGAGCGTAGGGGCTTAGGCCTTTGCTACTTCTCCCTCTCTCCTAATTCCTGTCTGAAAAAAATACCTAAGATACGGTAACCCCATAAGCCAGGGGGCACATGTAAAAATGGCTATTCTCCATGTAGGGAGGTAGCCTAGTAAGACTGAGCAGGGTCGGGAAATGATAAATTCTATCCAGAAAGGCAGATGTTGTTTCTTGATAAACTTGATACAATTTAAGTTTGGGGATGGCACCAGTCCACTGAACAGATGCACTGAGAAACACAGCAATGAAAGTACCCCAGTCTAGGGAAAGGGACTCGGAAACACAGGTTTAATCATGGGTATCTGGATAAATGGTGTGTACATAGGAGTAGCCCTGGTGCTTGGAAAGCAGTGTACCAGCACCTAAAGTCCCAGGAGCAATTAGGTGTAAGAAACTGTGTGAAAAGTGGTCCTTGCTGTTACCTGTCTCAAATTAAAACCCAAATTTAGTGACGCTCCAAGGTCAGAAAATTAAGATCCAAACTTCTCTGTTTTTTTAAATCAAGGCCCATTCCACATTGCCAGCTGTATTTCTCTTTATCACCAAATAACACTACACCATTTGGAAGCACATAACGCGCTCATCTTCCATTCCTTATGGTGGCAGCAAGGTGCTCCATCATGTGGGTCACTGCATCTCTGCATCCTCATCCCGTGGTAATTGCCGCCATACTTGACTCCACTCACACTAAAGCACTTAGCTTCTCTGAACTCCTATGGGCTTTCATACTTCCACGCCTCTACACAAACTGTTCCCTTTGCCCAGAATATCTTTCTGAGACTTATCTGCCTGCTCTCCATCCACCCCCACTGCCGGATGAACTCCTTATTCATCTGTCAGGATAAGCTCAAAATATCAGCCCTCACTGCTTTACAGGAGTTGAGTTTTGTCTCCTGGTGCCACTATCTTGGCAGAAGTGCTGGACTCCAGCAATTAGGTAAAGAATGGTCTTGAACTTGCAGTTTTTCTTACAATTCCATACATACTTTAAGCCACTTTGGTTTTGGGTGGGGATGAGAAGGGGATAGAGAAGAAAGCTATTGCTCTCTGAATACCAAAAGCTGTTTTCTTTGATTTCTCAGAAGTTTTCGCTCTCTCCCACATGACGCCACACTTTGAACAACTAAGGCCCTGAAAAATGTCAGTACTGCATATGATTTTACACCAGCTTGTGCTACTTGCATATTTCATGCTTGATCATTTCCCCAGATGGGCTGTCAACTCTTTTAGGACAGGCATAGAAAGAGACTGGGCTTTGCTGTCAAACAGATCTGAGTTCCAATCCCATTTATGAGCTCTGAGACTTTGAGCACATTACTTATTCTTCCTCTGAGGAGTTACTTGAGAGCAGCAACTTCTTAAGCTTCAGGTATGTAGAAGGCTTTTAGGATAAGGTCCAGACTCTAACCTGGCCTATAGCTCATCTCTCCTGCCTCATCAAAGCTCACTCTGTCATTTGCATTCTAAACGCTCTTGAAATGAGCTATGGTTTTCTTCATCTCCCACCCCCCATTTTCACCTCCTCTGTCTTAGGCTGACTTCTATTCATTCTTCAGATCTTAGCTTAGCTTTCACTAATTTGGGAAGATGTGGCAGAGATTGTTCGTTACCTCCAATGCTCTTTACCCCTTCTTCTATAGTAATAGATCTCCTCTCTCAGCAGTGTTTAGCTAGACATATGATGGTCCAGAAAGATAACTACACTTTCCAGATTTCCCTGCAGGTAGGTGTGATTTTATGGCTAAGTTCTAGCCAATGAAATGCCAGACAGGAGTATATCAGCTTTAGAGAACATTTCTTAAAAGGACTGTTGGCATGATGACATTTCCCATTCTATTTTTTTTTTTCTTTTTTGGGAGACAAGGTCTTTCTCTGCCACCCAAGCTGGAATACAGTGGCATGATCCTAGCTCATTGTAGGCTTGAACTGCTGGGCTCAAGTGATCCCTGTCTCAGACTCCCAAGTAGCTGGTACTACAGACACATGCCACCTTGCCCGGCTAATTAAATATATATAAATATGTGTGTGTGTAGCACTGGTGCTTGGAAAGCAGTGTACCAACACGTGAAGTCCCAGGGGCAATCAGGTGTGTGTGTGAGATAGATAGATAGATAAATAGACATGGGGCCTTGCTATGTTGCCCAAGCTGGTCTTAAACTCCTGGGCTCAGGGGATCTTTCTGTCTCAGCTTCCTAAAGTGTTAGGATTACAGGTGTGAGCCACTGTGCCAGTTCTCTCCTTTCTATTTTGAATATTTCTCCTTCCTGCTGGCTGGGATGCAGACATGATGGTTGAAGCTAAAGCAACCATTTGCAGACCAATACAGAAGCCTGGGTACCTGGGAATTTTATGAACCAGAGTGTTATATCAGTCCTACTTCCAGAATTCTCCATAGGGCATATAAACTTTTGTCTTGGGAAAGTAAACTTCTATTTTTAGATCTTATTTGCAATTAAATCTAATACTGACTGCTATACCTTTCCGGGTAGTCCACATGTGGGCTAGCTGTCCCTCCTTGACTTCAGAAGCACCTGGCACTTTACAGTGAATGAGTCCACCTGTTTGTGTGCATCTTTCTCTATGAGTACAGAGGCTCTGTTTATTCTGTTCCATTTTTTGCATCTCTAGCATTTGGCTGATTTACAGTAGGCGTTAAGAAAATTTTTGTTTAAGGAATGGATAGAGTACTGAATGCCAATAACAACATTATCTACTTTTTGTTGCTTCGAGGGCCAAATAATGAGTTCTCTTCTTTCCATATCCCACTGACACTCACACCGAAGGTGGGCCACCTTATATCATGCCTTCATTTACATTGCTTTCCTTCCCTCTGAGCTCAGAAGCCTCCACTGCAAAATGACTGGACAGGATCATTTGATTTCATCATCCACTGTCAGTTAAGTCTCACTCTCAATTCTTCAGTTCACAGGACTCTCTCCCCAACTCCAGCTCCCTGGAAAGGGTTTCCTGGTAGATGGAACAGCATAAACAAAGGCACTGAGGTGTTACAAGCCATGGAGTATTAAGGAGTTGGTGTTTTGGTCTGGTTGGGGGAGGTAGGTGGGTTGCACTGCCAAAGAGGCAGGGTCTCCTTGTGATTTATCCTGGTGAAGGCCCGCAGGCAGACATGATCCAGACAATTTCTGTATGTGTTACTTTCACATCTTACCTATTTACTAAATCATCTCTTGCCTTTGTGTTTTATCTTTATAGCACTAAAAATTATGGTCAATATTATTATAATTTTTAACTAATTAGGAAAAAAAATATTGATTTGTGTTTTTAGCCACAGCAATACAATTTTTATTTTTATTTTTTTGGGAGACAGAGTCTTACTATGTCGCTCTCAGTAGAGTGCTGTGGCGTCACAGCTCTCAGCAACCTCAAACTCTTGGGCTTAAGTGATTCTCTTGCCTCAGCCTCCCAAGTAGCTGGGATGACAGGCGCTTGTCACAAGTCTCCCAGATATTGTTTTTTGTTGTAGTTGTCATTGTTGTTTAGCAGGCCTGGGCTGGGTTAGAACCTGCCAGCCCCAGTGTATGTGGCTGGCGCCCTGAGCTTGGGTCAAGCAATCCTCTTGCCTTAGTCTTCTAAAGTCCTTAGCTGGGACTATAGGAGCGCACCACTACACCTCATTAGTTTTTCTATTTTTAGTAGAGACAGGGTCTTGCTCTTGCTCAGGCTGGTCTAGAACTCCTAAGCTCGAGCAATCTACCCTCCTCTGCCTCCCAGGGTGCCAGGATAACAGGCATGAGCCGTGAGGGGCCACCTGGAACCTTTAGTTCCACCCCATTTCCTCCTCAGTTGCCCTTCCTTCCTATGGACAGTTGGCATTTTGTAAATCTTTCCTTTTTTTTTTTTTTTTTTTGACAAGAGTCTCAAGCTGTCACCCTGGGTAGAGTGCTGTGGCATCACAGCTCACAGCAATCTCCAACTCTTAGACTTAAGCAATTCTCTTGCCTCAGCCTCCCAAGTAGCTGGGACTACAGGTGCCCACCACAACACTGGGCTACTTTTTTTTGGTTGCAGTTGTCACTGTTTCTTAGCCGGCCTGGGCCGGGTTTGAACCCGCCACCCTAGGTGTATGTGGCCGGCACCCTGCCACCTGAGCCACAGGTGCCGCTGCATTTTTAAATGTCTAAGCAAAATTATCTTTAGGACCACCTTCCAGGGGATTACTGTGTCAAAGCCATTCCATACACATTATATGGAATCCAGACTCAATCACGGTGTGTATGTTTGGGTGTAAATGTGGGTAGGGAACAAGCAATAACCAGGATTATAATTTGAGGGCAAAGTTGGGATTGGATACAGAATATCTTTATATTTGAACAATATAAACCTTCTGGAACAAGATTGGGTTCCAGAAAAAATATTTACATTCTGCATTATAAGTAGGACTTCGTTATAGGAGCTCAGTCATTTGATACATATTGAGCATTTCCTATGTGTCAGACTGTATTTTATCTATTAGTGATAGAACAGAGAACAAGGCAGAACAGGACCCTGTCCTCACAGAGTGGCGAGAAAGACGACAGACAAACATAATTTCAGGTAGTTATAATAAAGAAAAATCAGGTAGAACAAAGGAATAGAAAGTGATGGGAAAAACCAGGGAGCAGACAGGATAGGAGAGCTGTCTCACCAGTATAAGAAAAAACTGTTTGAGGGGCAGAGCCTGTGGCTCAGTGAGTAGGGCACCGACTCCACATACCGAGGGTGGCAGGTTCCAACCCGGCCCTGGCCAAACTGCAACAAAAAATAGCCAGGCGTTGTGGCGGGCGCCTGTAGTCCCAGCTACTTGGGAGACTGAGGCAAGAGAATCGCTTAAGCCCAAGAGCTGGAGGTTGCTGTAAGCTGTAACACCATGGCACTCTACCGAGGGCACAAAGTGAAACTCTGTCTCAAAAAACAAACAAACAAAAAAAACCCAAAACCAAAAACCAAAAAAAAAAAAAAAAAAAATAACTGTTTGAGGCTGGGAGTGATGGCTCATGCCTATAATCCTAGCACTCCTATGATCCTAGCACTCTGGAAGGCCAAGACGGTGGATTGCTTGAGTTCAGAGGTTGGAGATCAACCTGAGCAAGAGTAGGACCACCATCTCTACTAAAAATAGAGCATCTCTAAAAAATCTCTAAAAAATAGTCGGGCACCATGGCGAGCACCTGAAATCCCAGCTACTGAGGAGGCTGGGATTAAAGAATCACTTGAGACCAAGAGTTTGAGGTTGTGAGCTATGATACCACCAAGACACTCTACCCAAGGGGGTCAGAGTGAGGCTCTGTCTCACAAAAGGAAGGGAAGTGGGTAGAAGGAAGGAAGGAAAGAAAAACTCTTTGAAAAGGTGATATTTGAGCAGAAACCTCCTGATCTACTGTAAGGAAAAGTGGTCAAGACTCCCAGTTGACCACTCAGGAAATGATGGGGGTGTGTGTGTGTTTGTGCACCACACAGAGGGCGTGTTAAATTTGAGCTGTCCATTAGGGATCTCAGTGGAGATGTTGGGGAGGTAGATGGAGAGCGCAGAGATCAAAAGCAGAGATGTGAACTTAGGCGTCGTCTGACCAGTTCCAAGTCCAATTCAATTTACTTTTATCAGAGATCATCAAGTGTCTGGGGTACTGGGCTAGGGGCTGAGGACACGCAGATGAATAAAGCCAAACTGCAGACAGACTATCAGCAAACGTGGTACTTCCTTAGATCTACTAACCCCGGGGCGTTCTCTGCGAGCAGAGGAGGCAGCGAGTCGAGGTGCCAACAGGGACGCGTCCAGGAAGAGGTGACCGCGCAACAAGACTGAGCTGCGAACTCAGCGCGTGGCGCTGAGGCGGGGGTGTGACGCACCCGACGCGTCACAAAGACAGCTTTGTGCGCGCGGCGGGCAAGGTTGGGCGACCCTCTGTGAAGTGGCCAGGAGGCGGGGCGGCGCCCCACCGTGGGCCCGCGGCGCCCTCTTCAGGCCCCAGGCAACGGCACACAGGTAGCCTCCCCGTTCCTCTCCTCCCACTTACGGCCAGCCTCAGGCCATGTTTTTTTTGTGTGTGTGTGTGGTTGTTAGAAGTATCTCTCCGCCTCCGACTTCCTCCCCTCCCCTCCGCTTCTAGGCCAGGCGTGTCCGTGTCTTTGCAGGATGACTGCCAATAAAGTTTTTCCTTTTCTCGCTCCCAGGCTGCCCGCCCTCCTCAAATACCGCGAGATCTGAAGGCGCAGCTACCATGGCGGCCGCGTTTGAAGGCCCGGTGGCCTTAGCGGCACCGGAGAGCGGTATGCAGGCGGAGCGTGTTGCCGCGCAGGTCTCGGCCCCAGAGCCACCCCCTGGGCCCGTGCGGAGCCTGCGGACGGCTCACGACGTCGGCGGCCCGCGGACCCGCACGGGGGACGTACTACTGGCCGAGCCGGCGGACTTTGAGTCGTTGCTTCTTTCACGGCCGGTGCTGGAGGGGCTGCGGGCGGCCGGCTTCGAGAGACCCTCGCCTGTGCAGCTGAAGGCCATCCCGCTGGGGCGCTGTGGGCTCGGTGAGGCCCCGGGAGAGGTCGGGAGGGCCCGAGGGAAGCTGGGGGCCGAGGGGCGGCTGCGGCCTGGCCCGGGGGGTAGCTGGGGAAGAGTGCGGGGCTCCGCGCCCTGGGCAAGGACCTGCATTCTTCGAACCTCTGTTAATTTGTAAAAATAAAGCACTTTGTTAAACTTGAAAATAGTTGGGGTCCTTTCCAGCTGTGACAAGTGTTGCTAAGTTTGAGACGATAAACTGTAGCAGTTCTGGGACCTGGCATGTTAGTGGATGTGTTCTCGTGCGTTTTTGACAACCAGCGAAAGCTGAAGGTGCCTCTGGAGACCCTTCTAGTTCCCTGCTTCAGTGTTAGTACTTAAGCCTCTCCTGGCTGGTAATAATTTTTTTTTCTTCTGCAGATTTAATTGTTCAGGCTAAATCTGGCACTGGGAAAACCTGTGTATTCTCCACCGTTGCTTTGGACTCTCTTGTTCTGGAAAACTTAAGTACCCAGGTGAGTCAGCTCGGAGCACCCAAAGGGAAGTGTGTTACATGGATTTTACCCGTAGCTTCTCAGAGGTG
Source organism: Loris lydekkerianus (assembly GCA_963574355.1). Classification (NCBI taxonomy): domain Eukaryota; kingdom Metazoa; phylum Chordata; class Mammalia; order Primates; family Lorisidae; genus Loris; species Loris lydekkerianus. Next base: position 31,799 of record CAUYPK010092831.1, on the reverse strand, counting down.
GAAGTGAATTTGATGAGTGATTGAGTTAAACTATATGAAAAGTATAAAAACAAAGTAAATATTGAGGTGCTTGAGTGGTGGTGATGTGGATAGTGACCAATGATACATTATTAGTGTTTGGAATTTTCTACTATTATTTTACATAGAATAAGACTTCCATATGTGTCAGTTTTGTCATTACTTGAGAACACAGATGAATTCTTTATTTTACTTACTGACTAGATTGTAGCATTTGATTCATGGTAATGTTCTCTGGCGGTTGTTGGTAACTGCAGGAGGTTCTTGAAATGTATCATATTGATCTCCTGTCTTTAATGTTGTCATGGAATACTTCTGAGATTGGCTTATCCAAATTAATAGTGGATTTGGGTTTGCAGATCATTTCTTCAACAAAGATTTATTGATTATTGAGCCCATATTGCATATAAACAGTATGCCAGACATTGGGGATTCAAAGCTGTATTAGATACAGTTCTCATTCATAATTTAGTAGTTATCGCAGACTTTATTTCAAGTTCTTAGTCACATGTATAACTGATGATGACTCTTCAACAGTATGTTGAATATTAGTATCCCATCTTTTTAACAGTGGGGTACTAATAATTCATCATCTGAGAAGCTTTTTTTTTTTTTTTTTTTTTAAATTTCTGGTTAATTTGAGGATATAAAGAACTAGGTTACAGTGTTTGCATCTGTTAGGTACAATCCCTGTTGCACTTGTATTCTCCCACCCCAGGAGGTGTGCCATATACCCTCACATTGTGCCCACCAGTCTGGGAAACTTTTTGAGTTGAATCTTATATCTACCAAATTCTGGGTGATGCTGTATATAGGACATCCTTCTAATTCTGAAGGACCTGGGCTAGACTAATTGTAGATTAAGATGTATTAGATTTTGGCTTCTGAAAATTTGGCAGCAGATTAAATGCTAAAACTGTGGAAGATTTCATAAATAAAATTTATATTTTTTATTTAAGATCTTTGAATCATCATAATGACATTATTTTTGTGTGTGTATCAAAGTAATAATACTCATTTTTGAAAATTAGGAAAATTCAGAAAAATGAAAGTCAGAAAACGATCCGTAATCTCACCCACCTAGAGCAAAAATACTCCTTGTCTTTTTTTTTTTTTTTAAAGCAATTTTTTTCTTCTTATAGTTGAGAACATTTGCCTTCTCCTCCAGTAGTTGTATTACAAAGTTTCACTACAGCTCTCCAGGCTTTTTGTGGTCTAGCTCTCCTGGAGCTCAGATCTCCTTTACTTTCCCCCTAATTCTGTTCAGCCACTTGGCCTTCTTGCTGTTCCTCAAATAGTCTAAGAACATTATAATCTTAAGCCCTTTGCATCTGCTATTTCCTCTTACTGAAAAGGCTTCCCTAGTTGTCAAAAATCTAGCTTTACTCCATGCTATACATGTGGGTCTCTGCTCACATGTTACCTCCTTAGAGGAACTTTCTTGATCATCTCATTTGAAATAACTTCTTTATTCCCTGTTTGTTGTTTTAAATCATACTTCTCAATACCTGCCATTTGTTTTGTTTATTGTATAGATTCTTATTGTCCAATAATGAAAGTTAATGAGGCCAAAGACTACTCTTTTTTTTTTTTTTGAGACAGAGTCTCACTTTGTTGCCTGTGTGTGGCATCACAGCTCACAGCAATCTCAAATTCTTAGGCTTAAGTGATTCTCTTGCCTCAGCCTCCCAAATAAGTAGGACTACAGGCACCCGCTACAAGAATAGCACCTGGCTATTTTTTGGTTGTAGTTGTAGGTCCAGACTGGATTCCAACCTGCCAGCTCTGGTGTATGTGGCTGGTGTCCTAACTGCTGAGGTACAGGTGCTGAGCCAACAAAGACTACTCTTAACAGTTGATTCCCTGGGAACTAATGTGTTGCCTAGGACATAGTAGGTTCTTAGTATTTGTTGAATAAAGAATGGAGTGGAATGTAGTCAGCCAGCTGTATCTGGGTTCTGCATCCAAGGATTCAACTGTGCATAGGAAATATTAGGGGGAAAAAACCCAATAAAAACATACAATAATAAAAAACAAATAAAAATGTAGTACAAGTGTTTATATAGTATTTACATTATATTAGTGTTTTTTTTTTTTTTTTTTTGAGACAGAGCCTCAAGCTGTCGCCCTGGGTAGAGTGTCGTGACATCACAGCTCACAGTAACCTCCAACTCCTAGACTCAAGTGATTCTCCTGCCTCCGTCTCCCAAGTAGCTGGGACTACGGGTGCCTGCTACAATGCCCGGCTATTTTTTGGTTTCAGCTGTCGTTGTTTGGCGGGCCCGGGCTGGATTAGAGCTTGCCCGCTCAAGTGTATGTGGCTGGTGCCCTAGCCCATTGAGCCACAGGCGCCAAGCTGATTTTTTTTTTTTTTTTTTTTTTGAGACAGTCTCAAGCTGTCATCCTAGGTAGAGTGCCATGGCGTCATAGCTCACAGCAACCTCCTACTAGGGTTCAAACGATCCTCTTCCCTCAGTTTTTTCTATTTTTAGTAGAGATGGGGTCTCACTTTTGCTCAGACTGGTCTTGAACTTGTGAACTCAAGCAGCCCACCCACCTTGGCCTCCCAGAGTGCTAGGATTACAGGCGTGAGCCACTGTGCCTGGCCTATATTAGGTATTATAAGTAATCTATAGATGATTTGAAGTATATGGGAGCATATGCGTAGGTTATATGCAAATAGATGTCATTTTATTTGAGGGACTTGAGTAGCTGCTGATTTTGTTATATGTCGGGGTCCTGGAAGCAATACCCTGCTGATACTGAGGGACGGCTGTATTTTCCCTTATCAATAAAAACTCGTCATTTTAAATGATTGTTAAAATGAAATATAGTGGATCATATAACGATGTGCCAATTGTATGTATTTATTCCTTTGACTTATTAAAAGTGATTTTACGATTTTTTAGATTTTGATTTTGGCGCCTACAAGAGAGATTGCTGTACAGATACATTCTGTTATTACATCTATTGGAATCAAAATGGAAGGCTTAGAGTGTCATGTCTTCATTGGAGGGACCCCGTTGTCACAAGACAAAACCAGACTTAAAAAATGTCATATTGCTGTTGGATCTCCTGGTAAGATAACGAAGACTGCTGGTAATTGGAGCTTTTAAGGAACTTAATACTTTTAATATAATGAGGATAAATAGGAGTTTTGGTAACTGTGATAATTATTTTGATTAGAAATGAAGAGCATTAGACCAATGAGATATAGGCATATAGCTAGATTACCAGTGGAATTTATGAAATCTTTAGTCATAAGGATGTTTTGAGAATACCTTCAGTCATAAGGATGTTTGAGATATTCAAGACCTTATGAGATAAGGTCTCTGAGAAGAGGAGAAATGAGGACTTTCAGGAAGCCTTTCTAGCCACGGGTTGGGTTATTCTTTGGCTTGTCTGTTAGTCTTTGGGTCGTGAATCACTAAGTTAGAATCTGGCATTCAGTGCCTTAGCACTCAAGTCTTTCGATAGGAATGCTGTTTATTTTTCATACTATTTTGTGATGAAACTTAAGGGAATGAATGGTAATGGGTTTAAACAAGATCAGAACTCAAGATTTTTAATTTGTGATTTAGTGTATAAATGCACAACAAGAGTTGAGTTAGAAAATTGAGCAGTACGATCTGTGAGTAGGTAGAGTAACAACATTGGCTGAAGTTTGCACAAATTTGGTACATTATAAATATTTCAATGTTTTTTTTTTCCTGAAATTTAGGCAGAATCAAACAACTTATAGAACTTGACTACTTGAACCCAGGCAGTATACGTCTCTTTATTCTTGATGAAGCAGATAAGCTCTTAGAAGAAGGCAGCTTCCAGGAACAAATTAAGTAAGAAAAATGAATAATTAACCTGATTATTAAAATAATGCCCCCGGCTCGGCACCCATAACACAGTGGTTACGGTGCCAGCCACATGCACCGAGGCTGGCAGGTTTGAGCCCTGCGTGAGCCAGCTAAACAACAGTGATATTTGCAACAAGAAAATAGTTGGGCATTGTGGTGGGTGCCTGTAGTCCCAGCTACTTGGGAGGCTGAGGCAAGAGAATTGCTTAAGCCCAAGAGTTTGAGGTTGCTGTGAGCTGTGACACCACGGCACTCTACTGAGGGTGACGTAGTGAGACTGTCTCAAAAATAAAATAAAATAAAGCAAAATAATGCCCCATAATATCTGTCTTTACCTTTTCCAGGTGGTGATTATTGTCTTAATAATTTTCTTGGTGTATGTTTCCCTTCTATTTTGCAGTTGGATTTATTCTTCCTTGCCTGCCAGTAAACAAATGTTGGCAGTGTCAGCTACTTACCCTGAATTTTTGGCTAATGCTTTGACAAAGTACATGAGAGATCCCACTTTCGTAAGACTGAATTCCAGTGATCCAAGTCTGATAGGTGTGTATAGATTTTGAATACTTACACTGTTTTTCTTTTTGTGATATTCCAGAACTTTCCCTTGCCTAGTTGTCTATTGCTGTTTTGTAGTTGCTATTAGAAAGTAGCAGATATGTTTGTTTTAACTGACAACTCTTGACTTATTCACAGGTTTGAAGCAGTATTACAGAATTGTCAATTCATATCCTTTGGCCCATAAGATTTTTGAGGAAAAGGCTCAGCATTTACAGGAACTGTTCAGCAGAATTCCATTTAATCAAGCTTTAGTCTTTTCTAATTTGCATAGCAGGTAATGTAACTTAAAAAAAGGTCATCTGGGAAACTTACAAAATAAAAGGGTAGGCATGGGGCAATATTTGTAAAATTATATTATTTTTCATAGAGCACAACATTTGGCTGATATCCTTTCTTCTAAAGGCTTTCCTGCTGAGTGTATTTCAGGTAAGTTCATCTCTTCCTTTATTTGATGTGTAGTGTACTGACTTGAAGCCTCCAAAGTCAGGAGAAAGAGCTGTCTTATGAGTGACAGGTTAACAGTGAATCTGCAGAGTGAAAGAAATTTCAGGCTTATTTTTTATTTCAGTTTGATCAATATCTTTGTATTTTTGAGGAGTAATTTGGCATGTAGTAAAAAATTAGAAAATTAGTATGCAAAGACACTTAAAATTTTTTTTTTTTTTTTTGGAGACAGAGCCTCAAGCTATTGCCCTGTGTAGAGTGCTGTAGCATCACAACTCACAGCAACCTCAAACTCTTAGGCTTAAGCAATTCTTTTGCCTCAGCCTCCTAAGTAGCTGGGATAACAGGTGCCTGCCACAACGCTAGGCTATTTTTGGTTGTAGTTGTCATTGTTTGGCAGGCCAGGGCTGGATTCGAACCCTCCAGCTCCAGTGTATGTGGCTGGTGCCTTAGCTGCTTGAGCTACAGGCACTGAGCCAAGGCACTTAAATTTTATTAGGATCTCTTTGAGTTATATCCACAAATATTATCAAGTCTGCAAAAATCATAAAAACAAAGTTTGTCTTTGTTGTCTGAAGAGTAAAATATTTTTTTCCTTTACCTAATCATTGTTAAAATGCTCAGAATTACTCCTGAAATGGCTGTCTTACGGTCTTATGGAAGGCAAAAGTGAGTCAGTTTTTGCTGCAAAGTTAAATTACTATGATTGGCTTACTAGGAATGAACGATTTAAAGTTTTGATCAGTGAGATACTTTTTAGAATTTTGAGTTTTGTTTTTGTCTCAGCTTAATTTTTAACCTGTTAATTTAAGCTTGTTTAGTCATGATATAGTGTGGAGACTGTTTTCTGATGAACTAATATTTTGACTATAGATCACTCTTCAACACCAAGTTTACAAATAGTTGATTAAAACAATTTTATTTTCTTAAGAATGGCTTGTTATACTGTATATGTGACTTTTCTACAGAATGTCATATCTACAGGTATAGCCTGGTCACCATTTAAAATTGATTTTTGAATTTCAAGTTGGTGGCCTAAACCATATTTTAAAAGATCCTGACTTTAGATCTTAACCCAGATTTGCACAGGATAGAATTAACTCTGGAGGGTATATTTAAAGTGGCGCTCATAGCTCATTGGTTAGGCCACGTATACCGAGGTAGGTGGGTTTGAACCTGACTTGGGCCTACTAACCAATGACAACAACTGCAACAAAAAAATAGCCGGGCATTGTGGGTGCCTGTAGTTCCAGCTACTTGGGAGGCTGAGGCAAGAAAATCGTAAGCCTAAGAATTTGAGGTTGCTGTGGGCTCTGATGCCACGACACTCTACTGAAGGCAACATAGTGAGACTTTGTCTCAAAAAAAAAATAAAATGTTAAGACCGGATGTTATGATTTTTGCTTTTTGGGGACTTGATGAATATGTATTAGCTTACTTTTTATGACTTTCTTTTTGGGTCTTTTTAGGCAACATGAATCAGAATCAGCGTCTTGATGCTATGGCTAAACTGAAGCAGTTTCATTGCAGAGTCCTCATTTCCACAGATTTGGTAAATTTCCTGTTCAGTTTGGGTGACTAATCCATCTTGACATATGTTCTATTATCATATGAACAGATTTCATCTATTATGTGGGTGCATCTAACAAGAATACCAGAAGACATTTATCTTTTCGGTGCTGGGGAAAATGCTTTCTTAAAATGTCTTTAATATTTTGATCTTTATTCTTAAAATTAGTCATTAGGAATGAATTTCCTTTTCTTCTGCTCCTAAATATCTTCCTTTTCTTAATTTGGCTCTTGGTTTTAACTAGAAGGACATAGTGTGTATTCGTAGCCATACTATAGTTAATGCAAACAAATAATTGCTGTCCTATTCAATTCAAGACTTCCCGTGGGATTGATGCCGAGAAGGTGAATCTGGTTGTAAATCTGGATGTACCATTGGACTGGGAGACGTATATGCATCGGATTGGCAGAGCTGGCCGTTTTGGTAAAAAGAAAAGTTTGCTTTCTTTAAAGGGAGGAATCTGTTATATGACAGATGGATGTGGAATGTCATTTATGTGGAAATTGATTTACTTCTTAATATTCCTTCTGCTTTAGGTACCTTGGGACTGACAGTGACCTACTGTTGCCGGGGAGAAGAAGAAAATGTATTGATGAAAATTGCCCAGAAATGTAATATCAACCTTTTTCCTTTGCCAGGTACATTTATCTGTTTCATTTTGCTGTCAAAATAATAATTGTAGTTATAATGGGCATAAAAAATAATAGCTAACACAGACACTTGGGTTGGGTACTGTAATCAGTACTTGTGTGTGTGTGTGTGTGTGTGTGTGTGTGTGTGTGTGTGTATATATATACATATATATATATATATATTTTTTTTTTTTGAGACAAAGTCTCATTTTGTCACCCTTAGTAGAGTGCTCTGGTGTCATAGCTCACAACAACTTCAAACTCTTGGGCTCAAGTGGTCCTTTTGCCTCAGTTTTTTTTTTTATTTTTAGTAGAGACAGGGTCTAGCATTTGCTCAGGCAATCTACCCACCTCAGCCTCCCAGAGAGCCAGGATTACATGTGTGAGCCACCATGCCTGACCTTACTATATGTGTATTAACTCATTTAATTTTTACCACAGTTCTGTAAAATATGTATGATTATTATCTGCTTTTTGTAGAACAGGACATTTAGGCATGAAAAAGTAAAGTAAAGGTGTCACAGCTAATAAGTAGCAGGGAGAGATTTGCAGGCTAAGAACTGGTGTGTGAAAAATACTCTACAGCACTCTACGCAGGCTGTCTCAAAAAAAAAAAAAATTAATAAAAAAAAATTAGAAATGTCACTGGTATTACAGGGCTTTTCAGTTATCTTCCCCAAGGGCAGTGATCTCCTCTGTTGGAGTATATAATGATAGATTTAGTTGGATGTACAGAGTTACAGGTATATTTCCTAGCTGATAAGCTTTGGGGAACCACAGTGAATTTTCTGATATCTTGTTTTGCTGTCAGCAGTAGGTAAGATAAAGGGGAGGGGTTGGGAAGAGGAGGGAGAAAAAAGACGGGAGAATTGGTGCAGATTTGTAAGTCACTTCTAGAATGAGCTGTTGTTTGCATAGGGGTAAGGAGAGATAGTGCTTGTGAGTATGAGATGGATCTTGTACATTTCTCAGACATACTTTTTTTATTGAAGGATTGCTTAGGTCTTTTAAAATAGTAATGTAACTCTTAGTATATTTGCATATTTTGATTCTTAAACTTATTTGATCATGGAAAACTTTATGAATTATTCAGAAAATAGCTTGAAAATTTTAATACTGTCTTCTTTTTTGTGTAGATCCCATTCCTCCCGGTCTGATGGAAGAATGTTTGGATTGGGATGTGGAGGTTAAAGCAGCTGTGCATACCTATGGTTTAGCAAATGTACCTACCCAACCCCTAAAAAAGCAAATTCAAAAAATGGAGAGAACCTTTCAAACTCAGAAAGCTCACAATAACCACTTGGGTTCCAGAAATACTTCTGTATATGCACAATCAGTCAAATCAAAAAATACCAAACAAAAGCTTCCTGTGAAAAGCCACTCAGAGTGTGGAATCATAGAAAAAGCACTGTCTCCAAAAGAACTACAATCGGAAGAGCAGTTGAAGAGTTCTGTTCAGGCCCCCGTTGAGCACTCTACCAGCAGTCAGCACCAGGTCACAGATGCTTTACCCCCAGTGTCACTCCCCAAAATTCCTTGTCTGTCTTCCTTTAAAAACTATCAGCCATACACTTTGACATTTGCAGAATTGGTAGAGGATTATGAACACTATATTAAAGAGGGATTAGAGAAACCTGTGGAAATCATTAGGCACTATACAGGTCCTGGGGATCAGACTGTGAATCCTCAGAATGGTTTTGTGAAAAATAGAGTTCCTGAAGAGAAAGTCCAGATATTGGCAAGTAGTAGCCAATCTGGAGACTCTGAGAGCGACAGTGATTCTTACAGCTCACGGACTTCATCCCAGAGCAAAGGAAACAAGTCATACTTGGAAGGCTCTTCAGATCCTCAGCTGAAAGATTCTGAGTCTGCTCCTGTGAATGGTCATGTCTCTTTGGAGCAACCTCTGAATGGAAATGATATCCCCAATCTAGAGGAGTATCAGGAATCCCCTGAAGTCCAGACAAAGGCAAGGCATAAAGAGGGGGTTAACCAGAGAGCTAAGCAGAGTCGGAGAAACCTACCCAGGCGGTCTTCCTATCGATTGCAGACAGAACCCCAGGAAGATGGTTGGTATGACTGTTACAGGGAAACACAACCAAGTTTTTCTGATACCTATCAGAATTACGAGGAGTACTGGAGAGCTTACTATAGGGCATGGCAAGAATATTACGCTGCTGCATCTCAGTCTTATTATTGGAATGCTCAGAGACATCCGAGTTGGATGGTGGCCTATCACATGAATACCATTTATCTACAGGAAATGATGCGTGGTAACCAGTGATTATAGGGTATGCCTGAGTATCAGGAACTATCAAGTGATAACCTTTGGATATCCATCCTCCTTGACCTGTAGTACAGTGGCATATAGTGGCATTTTTGAGGAATATGAAAAGACTTGAGACTTTCCACTGGGATACTACTATTTTTCAGATTATTATTTAGGCCGGGTTGTATTTGTTGCTTTGGTTTTTTTTTAAGAGTTTTTAAAGAAATTTCATCAGACTCTTGAAAGAATTTTTGGGACATAGAACTGAAGATCCTAGGGTGCCATTTTCTATAAGATGTTCCCAAAATAAACATTTAAAAAGATGACATATACCACTGTTTACTTAAAAGGAATAAAAACAGTTGAAATTTGAAAAGGAATTTGTTAGTTTGCCGTGGACTTCTTTACAAAAGGCATGGGCTGCATTTCCTTCCATATAGGTGCATTCTTAACAAATTTGTAGCATGGTAGATCAGAAAATCCTCTTCTTTTAGGTTTAGGCAGGTTTTCCATTTATTTTTTAGTTGTATATATTCATGGGGTACAAGTGCAGTGTCGCTACATTGATAACATTGTGGTGAAGTCAGAGGACCTTCACATAACATCACTAAAGCAACATGTTCTACTGGCTAAGCAACCTCATTGTCTCCCTCACCATTGAGTCTCCATTATCCATGTTCTGCTTGTATGTGTACACATTTAACTTCCACTTAGGAGTGAAAACATACAGTATTTGTCCTTCTGTGTCTGGGTGGTTTCAATAACGGCCTCCAGTTCCATTCATGTTGCTGCAAAACACATGATTTTCTTTTTTATGGTTGAATAATATCCCAGGATGTATATGTACCACATTTTATTTATCCAGTCCTCTGTTGATGGGACACTTAGGTTGATTCCATGTCTTTGCTATTGTGAGTAGTGCTGCAGATATCTTTTCTAATATGTTGATTTATTTTTCCTTTGGGTAGATTCCCAGTGATGGGATTGCTGGATTGGATGGTGATTCTTTTTTAGTTCTTTCAGAACTCCAGGAAGAAATAATTAAACATTACTTTAGATTATCCTAAATTAGGTACTGGATACTATTTGTTTCCAGTAAAAATGCATGCTTCTAGTAAAAAATTTCACTAAGCACGTTGACATGTTTATTTTTTAACTGTCCTTTGCTCTTGAGAGTGAAAGCTTTCCACATCTGTACTGTAAACAGCTCAGGGTCAGCAGTGGCAGTCTTACATTGCTCAGGTAGAGGAGGCGTTCTTAATTTTTGTTGGCTCACAGATCTTTTAATGAACTGAATGAAAGCGAGAGATTGACCCCAGAAAATTTCTCATTCTATAAATAAAAAAGTGAGTGTAATTTCAAGGGATTCATAGACCCTCTGATACTCATCTTTGGAACTCAAGCTAAGAACTGACCTCTGCTGGTGGGCTAAAGGGAAATTCTAGCTCTTAGGTTTAAGTGTTTTGTGGAAACTGGAATTCATTCTCTTCAAATTCTTAGTGTTTCCCAATCTTGTGTCTTCTAAAAGGCTTATACCATATTTTTACTTCTAATACTTGGACAAGGGGAGCTGTCATTTTTCTGAGATAGTGTAGCTGTAAGTTGTGATTTGGATAAAGGTAATGGAAGTTAACCTTTTTTTCCTCTGGAAGTCCTTTTACCATTAAGCTTCTGATTCCCAAAGCTTTCTGTGAACTGGATTTCTGGTGAGAGAACCCCTTATGTATAAAGATGTGTATTTACTTTTTAAATGGAAAGCCCTTCTTTTCCTGTGTACATGCTTGTCTAGACAGTTACAAACACCCATTCCCTGGGATGTCAGCAAACACCCACAGCCACTTACTCCCCACCACCCATGTAACAACCCTAAGCTGTTTAACTTGGATTCCTGTCATCTGGTTTGGACAATGGTGGGCTTTACTTATGTGTATCAGTACTGTATAGGTATTACCAACTTAGAAAGTATTAATTAACACTAGGTAGCAAATCCATAATTAGGCCCAGTATGTCATTAAGAAGTAGAGATTTTAATTACACATTTAAATAAGATCTGTCATTGCTATGTAATTGAATTTGCCTCTTTTTCTACCCTTTCCCCCAACAATATAGCCCAAGTTCACAGTTTGTCATTGGTAGGGGATTTTAATTATGGTATTGCTGCATCTTAATTAGAGATGAGATTACCCATTAGTCTTCAAATTAATTGGATTCTCTATTTTGTGTTTGCTTTTTTTCCCTTCACAGAAAAATGAGCTGGAGGTAAGCACATGCATAACATACAAAAATACTAATTGCTTCGAATTTCATAAGCATTTACCAGAAAAATTTTAGCTGCTACTTTCTCTAATAAGAGAAATAGTTATAGAGGTGGACGTGGAAAGAATCTGCTGTTATTTTTGTGTGACATCTTTGCATGGAATTTTTTGGAATTGTCAGTTCAGGGTCATGTCCTCGTCATGTTGGATCTATTGAGAGTTTAAGGTAAATTCACAGGAGAACACTCTGGTGTAATGAAAAGAGTACGTGTCCTGGTTGAGACCACTGCTATCTATTTTTTAACCTTCTACTAATCATTTAATCCCTCAGGGTCCAGGCCAGTTTTCTCATCAAAGTGGAAGTTGGACTAGAAGATTTTTAGGGTCCCTTCTAAGTACAAGATATAATTATTATCTCTCATATGGAAGAGAAAATAATTAGGGAAAAGGATAATCAAAGGATAATCAAATTCAGCCTTCATAAAATCAGGTAATTTTTATGAGAGCTAGTATGACTTGGTTAGATGTCTGAATTTTCAAATACTTTAAAATCAATATATTGAACTATGACTAGTCATATGAAACTTTGACTTGAGTTAGGCCAGCATTATTAACATATAGAGGGATTTTCAGGAAATCTGCTTCTTTGGATAATTCTGACTTAGAATACAAATTATTCTTTTGGGTAATTAACAGTAATACTTTCTAAAGTAGTAATATCAACTACTTTTTAAAAATGTGGTTTAAAGGTAAACTCCAGTCCCTGAATACTAAACACAATTGAACATGAATTACAGGCTTGGCACTTGTAGCTCAGTGGCTAGGGCACCAGCCACCTACACCAGAGCTGGCAGGTTCGACTCCAGCCCAGGCCTGCCAAATAATGACAACTGCAACCAAAAAATAGCCGGGCATTGTGGCGGGTGCTTGTAATCCCAGCTACTTGGGAGACTGAGGCAAGAGAATCACTTAAGCCCAAGAGTTAGAGGTTGCTGCAAGCTGTGGTGCCCTGGCACTACCCAGGGTCACGTAGTGAGACTCTGTCTCAAAAAAAAAAAAAGAATATGAATTATCATACTTCTGGTCAATCCGTATGAGACAAGGGAGTAGTCTGAAGTTACTAGGGTTTCTTCTTCCTAGATATAAATAAATTGATGTTAATTAAAACATTTTTTTTTTGATAGTCATAGGTGACATTAGAATGCCACATAAAGTTATTCTCTATTTTTTTTGGTAGAATATTTGTATTACTTTGTACCTCTGTGACCAGGCACACGTGTCCCAATTAACATTTGCTGATTTTTAATGAAAAAGCATGAATTGCCTGTTGTATTTTTGGCTTCCACCGGCTTATTTGAGCTGTGGGTCTGTAGTGACACCTAGTGGCAATAAGGATGTAAGCATTAGTTATCAAAATGACTAAGTCAATTTCAAGGGCCTTTGGGCATCATGCATTTGCCTTAATGGTCCATTTCTGTTACTGTTTTCATAGGTTGAGATCTGTCATTGTCAGGAAGTTAAAAGGATTTGCACTGTAGTTGCCATGTGATGAAACATGAGAGTGCCTCTTGCTCTCATAATCTAAATCAGAATTGTTAAGGTTGGAGCTGATCTTCCAAGATAACTAATCTAATGCCCAATTTTTTTTTTTTTTTTTTTTTTTTTTTAAGAGATGGGGGTCAAGCTGGAGTCTTGTTATGTTGTCCGGGCTGGACTCGAACTTCTGGGCTTGAGTCAGCCTTCCGCCTCAGCCTCCTGAGTAGCTGGACAACAGGAATGTGCCACTGCACCCTAATCCCACATTTTTAAGATGAAGAAACAAACTGAAGCCAAGAGAAAGCTACTGACGTGAATTCATACAATTAAGTAATAGATCTTAAACTTGAGTTTCTGCCATCTGATTCCTAAGCTCTTTCCCCTACTCAGTATTAAAACTTTTCTTTATTTGTATAAATTTAGGGGGCCCATAATGACTTTTTTACATGTACACAATGTGTAGTGATCAAGTCGGTGTTTTTAAGGGTGTCTGTTACCCAAGTGCTATACAGCATTTGAGTTTTCTTTTTAGTTTGAGACCTTGATTTAGACAAAGGAGTAGATACTTCATATTTTTTCAGCAGAATTAGTACTAATACATAAAGGCAGCTTTTCTTTCTATAACGTGGAGTTGACCTCAAAATAGAGCTATTGAAAAATGCAATCAAATGCTTCACCTTTTAGACAGAGAACACCCATAAGTAAAGTGTATAAGCAGGCAAGAACTGTCAGGGGTATCACAGAGGGGTTGCTTGCATTGAGGGACAGGGCAGGAAGATTACATTAGGACTTTTAATTCCCTGCTAAGACTCCATGAGTTTTCTCTAGCAAAGCAGAAAGCCTTTCTTTGAATTACCTTTACTTCCTAATGTATAGCAACATCTTTGGAAAGAAAGGAGAACTGATATTAAAAGAAATATTCATAGTCATTTTAGGGTTTGTGGCACATAGTTTGTTTAATCCAGATTGGATACAATCAGGTACAGCAGTGGCACACGACTCAATACTGTAAATGATATACATGTTTTAACATATGCACTACAGTTTCAAAAGAAGACGACAGGAAACTCAAGAAGTTTTTTTCATGGAAAGTTTTCACATGTTTATCTTCCTGCATTTTTGTACAGTGTATTTCTTCTTTGCCAATATGCTGTTGGTAAGCAAAGCCCATTTATTATACGAAAATAGAAAAGAACACACTTGATGTTTTTCACAATAACATTAATGGGGGGGTGACCTCTAAGGAAAACACTACATTGGAATGTCTGATTATCAAAAATATACCATCCCTCCCACCTCCCAGGTTTTTAAAATAGTCCATTGGTCCAAGGAGCCCCCAGGACTTGGATCAGTGCCCTACACTGGTTAGAGTGACATCATCCAGTGTAGTTAAGTAACCCGCTAAGATAAATGTCATTCCCACACTTGATGAGAAAAAACATAGAACATTCTGAATAGAAAACAAGACTCAAAAAGAACTTCTTTAAAGCTGTTTCATTTTCTGATAGCCACTTTCTCTTAGTTTCAACAATTATCTTCATGATGCTGTTTGGGCTCCAAGGGTCATGGATTGTAACAATGTTTTTCCTTCAGTCATTTTTAAAGCTTTGCAAAAATGAGATTTCATTGGGAAATCAAAAAGGGATAATAAAAGTTTGTCACAGTTACCATGCCAACCAGTAGAGAAGGGAAGCTAATATTGCCTTAAATTAACAGCATTGTGATCTCTCTGCCTTATAGTTACCTGGTAATTGAAGAGAGGGAGCCTGGGTGACTGAAATTCATTAATAACCTCAAGATATGAGTGACATGATCCTGAACTGCAGGAATCATACTTTGAAAACTGGATAAAGTCCTCAGTATACCTACCAGTTTACTTTTTTGTTAATTATGGATCAGTGTTAACTGTCCACTTTGATTTCTGCTCAAATTATGCGTAAACTATTGTGTTCAACCATTGTTAAGACTATCTCGGTCTTTTGGAAGGGAGTCTATGCAGGTAGTCCTGAGCTTGGCACTGGTTATTAAAATAGGGGATGAAGGAGACGGAGTACAGAGTTTGCTTCTGGAGATCCCGGTTCAGCGTGGTTCTGAATGGAATGCTTCCTCCCCTGTTCACCACCCTTGGAATCCAGGTAGTAAAAAGATAAGCCTCAGAGCAATGCAACAGGACGTGGAGGACACATCCCAGGACAAGATGTCTAGGTCCTCTACTGCAATCAGAGTTCTACCACTAACTTGCCACGTGAACTGGGCAAGTCACAGCTTTGCACCTATTTTCCTCCCTCTAAAGTTAGAATTTAGATTGTAGTAAGGAGCACAAGGACTAGAAGAAGTATGCTTGAAATGTCATTCTCCTAGTCTTCTCTTCATCTGAGAAGAGATAACGACTTGACTGAAAAAACTTCACTGTTTACCAATTTCAGACAGAATTGACAGTCCACAGCTGGTTCTACCCAGAGAATGGTGGCTTCCAAAGTATGGTTTGTATTAGCCCAGTCAGATGATTTCCAATGGTTGTGTCCAAGTGTATTAACATCTGCATAAGACCATGTCTCCGATATGGCATTGCTCTGAGAGGCAGCGGGCGTGGTGGGAAAAGCATTATACTAACGGCCAAGGGATTTGTGTTCTGGTCTTAGCTGTGTCATTACATGCCGCCGTGTCCTTGAGCAGGCCATTTCACATCTCTGGGCCTCAGCTTTCTATACTGTAGAATGGATTAGATGGTCTTTAATCTCTTCTAGTTCTGGGATACTCTTAATACCTTTTTCTAAGTTTCCATTCAAGTGACATTTGAATGTAGCTTTTAGTTTTGCTTTTCATCTCCCCCTTGCTCCCCACCCCTTAATTGAATGGAAGGGGGGGGCTTGGGGAAATCTTTTATTACGGGGAAGTGGTTCAGGAATTGTGAAACCTCAAGAGCCTGTACCAGAAGGTCATTGGTCTCCAGAAAACCCCAATATCCTGGTTCTTTAGTCCCTGGCCAATGCGTTAGACCTACCAGACTCACTCAGCACATTCTGACCTATGTTTATTTACCAACCCTTCGCAGCGGTGTAGCCTGCTGTGTTCTGTTGTGCAGATGTGCCGTTTTCCTGGGTTGACATCTTTTCTCAAGTTGACCAGAGGTAAGCTAGGTGCTATATTCCTGGCTAAGGCTACAATGGGGGATGGAGAAGAAGGGAATGGTCTAATGGTCTTTTAGGAACTGGCATAACGTGGTATTTGAAAATGAAATTGAAGGAATATAAAACATTCCGTCCATTAGGGTCAAAAATCCCCAGGGGAAATGATAATTAAAAATTTTTATTTATTTACTTATTTTATTTTAGCTTGCTCATTCGTTTGAAGTGCTTTTTTTTTGTTGTTGTTGTTCATTTTCTTTTTTCTTTTTTTAGATGTTCTTCCTCTGGCTATGCTCTGTCCCCTTGCCTTCCCAATAGCTGGGATTACATGACGCCCACCACAACGTCTGGCTGCTTTTGATGTTGTTACTAGAGACGGGGTCTTACTCTGGCTCATTGCTGTTGATACGGGTTTCGAACCTCTGAGCTCAGGCAATCCACCCGCCTCAGCCTCCCACAGTGCTGGGACTACAGGCGTGAGCCACCACGCCCGGCCTTAAAAGTTTTTAAGTTTTGTGGGGACCTCTAGAATGTTCCCTTGGTGCTCTACCGAACAGATCCTTTGTAGAATCAGTCACTATTCTAACCCTGTGACGACCTGTTCTTAAAACAAGCATAGGCAGTTTGTATGTACATGCAACCACGTTCCTACTTGGCTCTTTATTCCTTACTTCACTCAGATCTTATGGTATATAACTCAGACATTCCTAACATTGTTCTATTACCCATTCTTTTAAGAGAAAAATCCTTTTCTAGTCCTTAGTCTGCTGTCTCAGTGGAGTCCAGCCTGGTCTTCTGAGATGAAAGGAATGGATTGAAGTGCATATTCCCTGTTGTGTTTAGTTGGGTTTCATGTGTGTGCATACACACATGTTCAACTGTAGTTGTATGGTGAAGTTTTTCTGCCTTCTTAGACCCTAAGCTCAGAGCACAAGAACCAGTTCATTCCCACATTAATGGGAAATCCAGACCCAGAGATAAAAATCCAGTCGTCAGTCAGTGAAGGTCAGCATAAAGAAGGCTCCCCTCCTCTGCCTGCTGCCCACCTCTGCTTAGGGGCCACCTCAAACCCACTGACTTTCCCTGCCTACAGGGTCAATTGAGCTGGGGTCACTGGGAAGCCCAGAGATGGTGTTTTTAGGGTCCTGGCTAGTAAAAGTCATTTAGATGGCTGTGGTGGGCAGAGAAGTTCTTGGCCTACAATTAAACAGCTAACCACTAAACTATAGGGTGTATAGTTTCTGAGGAGCTCAAACATTTCAGAGCCCACAGAGTCTTCAGTAGAATAGCTTGGGATTGGGGAGGGTGGAAAGGGGCTTGCCACTAATCCCCAGGCCCACCTGCTCTGCATAAAGCAGAGAAGAATGGTTCAGATTCCAGAAATGCTGTTCCCAGCCCCAGCAGAGCACAAGCCACTTGAACAAATATGTTATCCAGGTTTTTCAAGAAATAATCTTCACTCCTTTACTTGCAAGCGGTGATCAGGCATCTTCCCCATTTCAGCTGTCTTCAGGGAGGATCAGGCCTAATGTCTCCTCAGGCCTCAAGGATCTTCAGGCCTCAAGGCGTCTTTCATACAGGTGAGAATCACCTAGAATCTTGAACTTGCTTTCATGCTGTGGTGCAATCTTCATGAAGCACACAGGTTTAACCTTCCACAGCCTCCATGTGGGAGCTGCCTTGCATCTCCTACCACTGCCCTCTCTGCAGGAACTGCTCATGGGGCCTCTTGGCAGAGCTCTGGATGGGCTTTGCAGTGGATTCTGAAAGAAGGGGACATAGCAGGGTGCCATAGAGGCCCACTGCAGCCATGAGCCCTGGGTGCTTTGTTCTCTCTTCACGGCATGTGCCAGAGTTGGCTGCTTCTCCCGTGTTGGATTTGTCCTGGTCATTCCCTTTTTCCCCAGAAACCAAAACTACAAACACAAGTGGTTCCATCCACAAGGGAAACACTTTTGTTCTATAAAGTAAACTTCCCTAATCCTTCCTCTTCCCACTTCTGCTTCATTCTTTCCTCTTCCACAAGTGCTTCACAGGCACAAGTCTGTAGTGCTTGGCAGTGAAGAAGGCTTTACTAACATGTCTTAGGATTGTTGAGACCCATGTAGAGACAGATGGCTGGACACAGAGAGAAACAGCCAGGGGGTAAGCGGAGAGGTACAGAGACAAAGGAGACAGGGACAGACAGAGGGCAAGGACCGCTGTGTGGTCACTTGGCAGCTCTGCACAGGTCAGCTGGGCGGTGGGGGCCCAGGCTCAGTTGACCTCACCCACCTGGGGGAATGGAGAGAGAACTCAGCCATAACTGACTTCTTAGCCTAAAAGCTTTTGCTATAAAAGGAGGAAAAAAAAACCTTCACAAAATGCATTTGTTTTGGTTCAAAGATTTTGGGTCCATAAAGAAGAACATTTCACAAAAATCCATTGGTGTTTTTGTTTTCCACCTTTTCTCATGAATAAATATTATCCATTAAGAGCCTTGAAAAAGGTGCTTAAATACACAGTGTTATATTTTCTTCCCGTTTTGCATGTGACAACTTGGCCTCTGTGCTGCTCTTAGTCTTAGGTTGTCCTCACTGGGGTCTCCGGAAACAACTGTTATTTGGTCTGAGGCTCCCCCCTCCAGGCCCTGTCCTGGCACGCAGCCTATACCACCCACCAGCCCATCCCCCCCACCCTCCCTCCCTTCCTCTGGCCCCAGTGAGATGCAGTGTCACAAGGCTGTGTCCACGCCACCAGCATGAACCTCAGGTGCCCCTTTGTGGCCTCCTTTTCCTTCCAGGCACAAGTCTCAGTGCTAGGGGTACAATGGGCAGGCAGAAATAGTGGGGAAAGGGGTAGGGGGTGGTCCCAGTGGCCACCCACCAACATGCCAGCCCCCCCTCACTCCTCACTACCCCTCTGGCCCTCTGTCCAGTGGTTTTACAAGGCAGAGACCTTGACAACATTGCTGGCTATGGAAGGAATGTTCGTGTTGGGGCCTGGGCTGGCAGGGGGTGGCCGACTTTCCCCCTCTGGGGTTAGCGCTGGAGGAGTGGGGATGCTGATGATGGCTGTAGTGATTTGGGATGTTTTGCAGTTTGGTCTCAGTCCGTCGTCTGCTTTCAAATTAAGGCTGGAGCGACTGGGATAGAAAAGAGTAAGTTGATGATGGTTCCTGCTGGCTACTGTCCCAAAGCTTCCTCGAGCCCCTATATTCCCTGCTCATAGAAATTAGGAGGGGATTTTGCTGTCTCACTATCCCTGCCTTTTGTAATCAGGTTGCAGTTATTCATTCTAATCATCATTTCTATACTAACAATTACAAAGTCATGGACATCGGGCTTTGAATTTCAGGGTGTACATGCCCCTCCCCCCAGTGGTTGTTTACCTATCATTTGTGGCTTTTGACATTTGCTTTCCCTGAATTCTCTGCACCTCATTTGGAGGTAGTGGGAGATGGTCTAGATATAAGCAGACAGGGAAGGGAAAAGTCAGTCTGTGATTCAAAATCAGCCTGGGATAAGCCATGAGTAACACAATTATGAAAATTGTTTCCTTAAGAAGATGGTTGGTCCATTCTTTGCACTGGGTAGGTCATTTTTGGAGATCTATCTATCTATCTATCTATCTATCTATCTATATAAAGTTTTATATATATATAAACTTTTTTATATCTCTCTCTCTCTCTCTATATATATATATATATCTATAAAGTTTTTTCCCTAAAACTGCTATGATATCTTCCAATGGTATATAAAGGGCCTCTGGGTTAACTTGCAAGGATGAGAAGGGAGGTGGGGGAGGAAGTCAGGTAGGCTTTGCATTAGATGTGGGCAGCTCGTGGACCTCACGGGGCTCTCTCAGTGCTGTGAATGGCCCACACAGTTCCAGGGTGTGGGGAGGGGAGCCACCCACCTGGTAGTGAGGGAGGGCTGCTCGCTGCCCTGGATGTGGATGGTGCTGAGTTCCTGCATGCTGCGCAAGCGTGTGGCTGGCAGGTTGGAGCTGGGCAGGTGTGTGGTCTTCTTGCTACGACGGGAGCAGCAGGTGGTGGTGAGGCCAGGGTGGCTGGATAGCGAGGGGCTCCTTGTGGATGGGTAGTTCTGCATTGAACTCTCCATGCAGTTCTGTTCAAACATCTGCTCATCAATGAACTCGTGGTTCTGTGGGAGGCAGAGGAGAAGAAGTAGGAAAGGCGGCAGGGAGGAGGGGACGAGTCCCCGTGCTTGGTGTGACTGCCTGTCTCTATTCTGGGCCTTGAAGGAAGGGCTCTAGCTGCCTGGATCACAGATAAGCACTCAGGAGGGGTAATGTCCCACAGGCATCCCATGAGGGAAGAGAGAGAATCCTATTGGCAGCCCTGGCCATCAGACTCAAGGGTGGGGACTGCAGTTGTTAAATCATGGTGTGACATGTACCCCTTCTGCAGCTTTAAGCTGTCCCATACTTAGGACATGGGGGGATGTGGTGGAATCCTCAGAGGTAGAAGCAGAAACTTTACCTTCCAGGCTTTGTATGAGGTCTGCTGGAGTGGCAGGTAAAGAATCAGTGACTCTGGGTAGTGGGTGTCCTAGGTGGTCTTTTCTGGATTTAATGAGTAATATCCTCATGATTCTTGGGTAAGGGTGCAATAAAAACTTTTAAAGGCAATGAGTTATTCACAGAATGGGGAGAGTATTGCTCCTGAAGGCCAGTAGATCCAACTGTCAGGGATAGGAATTCTTTAACTATTTGGTTTCTTTTTCCTGATTATGGGAGATGGTCCTTAATATACCTGGAGACACAAGACTTCCTAAGTCAAGCATAGAAAGGGACTGCTCACAATCTTCTGATTGGAGGCCACCAAGCTGGGGTGTAGCTGAACCCAGGATGAACAAAACAACAGTGACTACAAATCTATAGTCTTCATGGTCTGGCCAAGGCTGCCAGAGTGAGGAGGAAGTCTGAGAAGCAGCGTGAGAACAGAGTTCAGAGAGGCCAACCCTGGCAGCCAACACCAGGAGTCCCCCGGGAGCTGGGGGTAGAGTGGGGTGGCAGAGGCAGAGGGGGCCCATGGACACATGTAGGGCACCAACATTGGTGCCATTTTCCACCACCCCTCCCAAGCCCCTTGGGAGGTCCAAAGAGGAACTCAGAAAGACAGTTGGGTAGTTCAGCACAAAAAAAAACTGGAAGGCTGAGCTGGTACTGGGTGTGACAGCAGAGGTAGGCTAAGCCCCGGAAGAATCAACAGCACATGCAGAGAACCAGGCCAGGGGATAAAAAAGAGGAGAATCCACAGACTTAGAAGAGTCAGAGAGAAATACATCAATTGAAGTTTTAAAAAGTTATACCTTGATGGTGGAGGTTCGTACAGATAACAGGGGATCATCCACAAGATAGGACAACCCCTACAGGACAACATGCCAACAGAAGATAAAAACACCATTGATTGTACATTCCAGCATTCCCAAGCCAGTTTTGACAATCAGTCTTTCCATCCCAGCATTCCACCCTTTAAGTCCAACATTCCACCCCCTCTTCCCAGCATTCTGCCCCCTTCCACGCTCCCCCCCCCCCAACATTCCACCTTGTGGCTCCAACAGGACCCTGGTCAAACCCAGCATTTGCTCCTTCCATCCCAATGTTCTGCCTCTCCTATCCCAACATTCCTCCCCTAAAATCCAGCATTCCAGAGCTTTATTCCCAGTCTGACATTCTTTCCCTTCAATTCCACATTCCACCCCTCCAATGCCAGCATTCCATCCCCAAGTCCAAAATTCATTTCTTTAGTGCCAACATTCCAGCCCTTCAAACCCAGGTCTTTTCACCCGTATCCCTCTGATTTATACATTCCACCCAGCACATGCGACTTGGAAAGGGCAGGTGGGTCCAGGTCTATCCCTTTGGCAAGCTTGTAATCATTGAGAGAAATTCTAGATACAAATATAGAGTTTTGGTAATAAATCTTGGAAACGAGGTTTGGCAGGGCACCCTCCCATTCTGGAAGATCTCATTGGGTTCAAGGGCCACCCACAGTGTCCACATTTGGCTCAGGTTAACAGTCATCTAACATCTATTCACCTCACATCTGGGAGGCCAGAATATGGGACATTCAGAATTGGAGAGTCCCCTCTTTTGTGTGCTGAGCCCCGACTCTAGGCTCTTTGGGGAGAGAGGCCCTAGAAGGCAGAGAGAAGCGTTTCATTCGTTTCTCTCTGGCTTGTCCACACTGACTCCTCTGCCCACCCTCCTATTCCTAGAACTTTTTTACCAAGGGTCCAGGGTTGGCCCCACTGCCCTTCCTTTTGGTCTGTGAGGCACAAGCATCATTGCACATTCCAGCTCCGGCACCCTTAAACCATGACTCTGCTTTAACAATCAGCCTTTCAGAATTGGAATTCCCTGGGGGCTCGCAGGGTATCAGAGAGGAGGTGATACTGCTGAATCCCGGCTAGAGAAACATATGCACTACCTGTCTCCTTTTCCAAGAGGAATGTAGGGAGCAAAGGGACCCACAGATCGCATCAACCTATCCCCAGAGATGGGGCGAAATTCCACACTCTTTGGTACTGTCTTGTACCAATTCAGCCCTGCTTTGAAGGGTGATGCCATCAGAGCCAGACAAGCCCTCAGTCCCTGGAAATCAAGAAACGGGCCGTGGGGGCTGGTGTAGGCTGCGGAAGGGTGCTGCAGGGCTGCCAGCTCACCCTGCCGCGGGGGCTCCTTCCCCCTCAGCTGACAGATCTTATCACTGCCTCTTGGGTCTGAAGGGGACAGACTTTGACTTCTGGCCAGTGAGGATGTGAGGACAGCCTTAGAAAAGAAAGGGTCAGGGGTCAGGGATGAAAGGGGAGGTGGCAATAGGCGGGGACTCACAGTGGTTTTCTCCAGGCAGTGCAGCAGGTGGTGGTGCTGGCTCTCAATGAGCGAGGTGGTCTTGCCCATGTGCTCCTCCTCTGGGGTGCCCTAGTGAGAAAAGAAGGAGGACTGAGTATAAAGCTGGTGACTGGTGGCTACATCCCTCTCCAGCTCCTTCATTTCCCCACAGAGATAGGACAGCAACAGAAAATTCTGGACAAACCAAGTTTTAGGGTCAGCATAGAGCATGCTGGCCTGTGGGCCAGAAGCCCTGGGTCTGCAGCTGGTTTAGTGGTGATATCCTATGGGACAGGAAGGTGGGTAGGGGGCTGCTACCTGGGGAAGTCTGCCACCAGGTGCTCCTCAGGGTTCCAACTGGGGCCCTGGTGTGGGAGTGCGGGCCTCTGGAGAGGGAGTCAGCTCTCCTGCCTCCTTTCCCCCAGCCCAGGTCTCGGGTACTCACCGCCAGCTCCAGTGCCTCGTTGAGGAGCCCGTTCCGCTTGCTGTGCAGGTAGGCATTGGAGCTGCCTGTTTTGGCCACGCGAATCCTGGCAAGGCGGGCCTTCTGTGATTGGCAGAGACAATGAAAGGGTAAGGGGGACCATGACATGGGAAGCTGGCTGGCCCAGGAGGCTGGCTTCCCAGGACACGCTAATGAAGGGGAAGAGACTGCTTCTTCCTAGCCTTGAGCATCTCCGGTCATAGACTGAGGGGCTGGGTCTGCCATATTGTATAACCCCCACTTGTGCACCGTGGTCACAGCCAGAATTCCTAGGACTTTACACTCAGCTCTCCAGCTTGGGGATGGTCCTGGAGGGAGAAATCCCTCTCTCCAGGCTCTCTGTCCTCACAGAGATCTCATGACCTTTATCTGCTGATACAGCACAATGCCACAAGCTATTCAACTGGAGTACTTCTCTCTAACTAGACTGCAGACTCCTTCAGGAGTGTTTGTGATTCTCCCCTGGGGCCTAGTACAGTTCCCTGCATGCAGTAGGTCCTAGGACATTAGTGAATTATGAGAAAAGCTGGGATGTGTGTTTCCCAACACTTCTTAACTCCTCTGATTTTCCCTTAGCACTTATACTAAGGTGGTGCATGTTTCTTCTATTTATCTTGCTACTTGTCTTTCCTCCGCTACAATGTAAACTCTCTGCAGCTAGGAGTTTTTGCCTTGTTTATTGATGTATCCTGAGAGCTTAGTAACAGCAGGTTCTTTTTTTTTTTTTAAGTTAATAAGCATATGTACAAATTATATGTCTGTCTCTGGGAGTGGATTGATGCATGGACCTGTCAATCAATAGACGTCTATTTGGCTATGCATCACAGTGAGAGTGAGTGCAGGTGCCGGTGAGAGATGACCCGGTGTGTGAGAGACAAGGGAGGGTGGGATACATGTCCATACACCACTTTGGAAACTCTCCCCAGCTCCGACCTGGGAGGACTTCAGCAGAGAAGGCCCCCTGTGGGAGGGCTGCTCAGTGCCTCAATACAAGCTACCTCTCTTGTTTGCAGAGGCAATGGGTCAGGCTGGACACTGCACACGCTGGCTGCTCTTCTTCCTCCTGATGACCATAATCACTGTCACCATGACAGTGGCACAACCAAACAGAAAGGCTAAGGAAAAAGTCTCTGGGCGAGAGGGGAAGGGTCTGGGTTGAGGAGTTTCTGCTGGGTTAAAAATGTACCTTGAGTTTTGGACCCTGTTGATCTAGACCAGACTTCAAGCCCTTGGGACCAGAAGCAGAAAGGCCCACAAGGGTCACCGACCCATCCTAGAGTGGAAGGGCCCGTCCTCCCGCCTTTGGGCAAGTCCACATGGAACTCAGCATGGACCCCGAGCAGGAGAAGAGTCCTTGGGAGATTGTGGCAATTTCTATTTCTTGTTACTTTCTCCCCAAGTGTTCTCTGAGCTGGTTCATCTGCTAGAAGGAAGTTGTGGACATAGGAGTTCAGGCTGCTGGTAGAAGCTCAAAGGACATACTGTATCTCTCATTTCCTGGCAAGGCCCCCATCGGGCAGTATCTCTTTGCTGGGACAATTCAAGTCCCTTCCCTGGCCTCTAATATGGGGACAAGGCCAAGAAGTGAGTCTGGCAGACCTGCCCATAGATATGAGGAAGAGTGTTCCTCTGGATGAAGAAGAAAACAAGAAAGGGGGCTTGGGACAGAAAGGGCAATAGCAAGTCCACCCTGCCAACTAGCCTTGCTCTGAGCAAAGAATCTGCACGCAAGGTCTAGGACAATCCTGCCCCAGCCCTCCCCTTGTCTAGATCCTCACGTTCACGCAAGTTCCTCCCCTTTTGAGAATCTGGCCGTTATTGCTTTGGGTGAGTGCTGGGTGCTGAGAGTGTCATATAGAAATCCAATCGTGTCAAGCTCATTATAAGCCTTATCTAATCAGATTGCACCACTTAGAGCCAGACTTTTCTCATGTCTGGGGTCTGTCTTCATTATTTTCTAGAGATGAAAGATTCTCCTGTTCTCCTTTGTGGCACTTCTTTTAATCTTCTCTTACCCTGGGCTCTATTAATGCAATAGATTGTCACATCAAATGCACCGTATCGTTTAATCACTTCCCACATAGGATAAAGAGGTTTGCAATGTATTTACAGAACCATCCCCAGCACATCGCATTTGGTGGGGGCTCCTTGGCTTGGCTTTGAGCTCCAGAGAGCTGGGGTTTGTGGCTTATGCATATTTTTATCTCCTGCCCCCAGTGCAGGGCTGCACACTGAGCAGGTGCTCACACAAAGCTTGTGATGACCGAGGAAGGAAAATGGTCCTTTGTAGTTGGTTAGACATCCATGTTTATAAAGCCGCTGTAATGGGCTCAATCATTGGCTAGACCGATCAGCTTCACTCTCCTCCATGGCCTTAAGGACATGGGAGTTACAAGAGAGCTGAGAGATCATATCCTGAGCCATTTCAAAGACAAAAAAATGGAGGATGTGAGAAGTGGCTTGGTAAGGCCAAGTGTAAATTAGCAAGACTTTGGCACTGGACCATCTGCCAGGTCAAATGCTGCTTCCATAACATTCTGCTCTTTCCAGGAGTTTCAAACTCCTGTCAAGTTTCTAAATTTGATGAGCAATGCCCAGGAAGATGCCTTTTGAACAGGTGTGGAGATTCCACATTTGAAGAGAGATCTGGAAGGAGAACGCTGCCACCCTGGGTATGATTCAGGGAAACCATCTATGTGCAAGATCATAATTCTTTTCTTTTTCTTTGAGGTTACTCTTTTATTCCTAAAACTTCCTTCACAATGTAGCCAATTGCTCCCGGAAAGATTCTATCAGTCTCTGAGAAGCTCTCACAACTAGGCACTTTCTTTCTGGCTGGGAGGTGCCCTTTGGTCATGAGCATTTCTATCTGTTGACTTGGGAGAAGCAGAAGACGGAGAAAGAGAAAGAAATGGAAAAGAGGTTATGGATAATTGTACTCTTAGGTATTATCTCAGAGAGATAAAAATCTGTCCAAGAATGTTCATAGCAGCTTTATTTATAATAAACCCAAACTGGAATCAACCAGTGAGGAGCTAAACAAGCCAGTATATCCATACTGTGGAACGCTACTCAGCTATGAAAAATGAATACACTGTTGATATGCACAACTTGGATGAATCCACAGGAAGAAAAGGGGATGAAAAAAGCCAGTCCCTAAAGGTTACACATCCTATATGAGTCCATCTGTATAACAATTTTGAAATGAAGATATTTGAAAGATGGAGGACAGGTAAATGGTAACCAGGGGGTCGGGGCAGGCTAGGGTGGGAGTGAGGCTGTAAATGGGCAATGAAAGGATCCCCATGGCATTGGGGTTGTTCAGTGCCTTGACTGTGGTGATGGTGCATGAACCTGCGTAGGTGATAGAACCGTAAAAGCCTTACACATACACACATGAGTGCAAGCAAAGCTGAACAGGACCAGTGGGCTGTCTCCATGCCTTACCCTGCTTGTGACATTGTGCTACTGTTTTTTAAAATGTTGCCAATGTGAAAAACTGGGCAGACTGTACAAGGGATCTCTGGGTAGTGTTTATTACAGCTCCATGTGAATCTACAGTTATCTCAAATATCCCCTTATAAAAAACAATGTGAACATGACCCAGAACTGGAGATGGGGACCAAACGGACCCCTCCAGACATCTCCCTCCCTCTGGCCTTGGCTAGACTACCGCATCTGATCTCAATCGATTTGGCTCAGAAGCCACAGTCTCTGAAGAAAATAGTAGCAGACTTATCTTAATAACGACCCTAAGCAGACCAGGCATATTGAGGGATGAAGGTATTAACTTCCTTTTGAGCATTTGCACTCAGAGCATGTGGGCTGGAGCTCTCCTCTGTGGCTCCTGCAGCTCCCGAGTGTGTGGTCTGGGAACGACCTGTGGCTTCCCTGACCTCCTCCTCCCTTCTCTCCACTTCCCACTATACCCTCTGGACCTGCCTCCTGCAGACTGAGTGCAGGAAGTCCAAGGCGAAAGGGAAAGGGCTGAGCAAACTTGAGGAGAAACAGTATCCAGACTAGGTGAAAATACAGTAAATATTTCCTCTGACTTCAAGGGGAGAGAGAGGAGGACAGGGGCTACAGGGCAGGAAGTCAGGAGGGAGGGAGACTCATCTTTAGCAGCTAGAGGAAGGAATAAGCCAAAGTTATTTCTTCTGGATTTTAACCACACCAGAAGGGCTTTATAAAGTCCCAGGGAGACCAGGTGTGGTGGTGCACACCTGTAGTCTCAGCTAGTCAGGAGGTTGAGGCAGGAGGAGGATTGCTAGAGCCTAGGAGTTTGACTCCAGCTTGGGGCAATGTAGTGAGATTGTGGGGTTTTTTTTGCAGTTTTTGGCTGGGGCTGGGTTTGAACCCGGCACCTCCGGCATATGGGGCCTGCGCCTTACTCCTTTGAGCCACAGTTGCCACCTGAGATTGTGTTTCTTAAAAAAAAAAGTACCAGGGGAAATGTCTACTGTTATATTCTTTGCAGGGGCAAAAAGCAGATGAGATTCTGTAAAAAGTAGGAGAGGATGTGGGCATGGAGGGGAGGTGCCGAGATCACAGTTGCAATGGTTGTTACCTTGTGTGTACAGGCTGGCGTGGGAGCCAAGGATCCCTGTGAACCTCACCGCACACTCGGCCAAAACCTGTGTCAGCCCTAGCCCCTGGGGGTGGGGGCGCTATAGGATCCCTGGCCCATCAGAGTCTCAGGCTCCTGGACTTGGAAAGAGGATCCCAGTTTCTCTCTGCCTGTGTAATTTTAGTTTTCATAATACATTTAGACATTGTTCAGATTTGCCAGCTGACTTGAAGAAGGAAAGGGAGATTTCCATTGCTGGGACAGCTGGTCAGGGGTGAAGGTGGGGAAACCCTAACCTAGGGTGATGGTATGGACGGGACAGAGATGTTGGCACAGAGCTAGAAGATAAATCTAACAGCTGACAACATTACAGACCAGGTCAAGAGAAGTAAAGATACGGCTCAGCTCAGGAAGTGGGGGCAGGAGGACTGGGAGGAGGCAATCTCACGACTCACAAAAGGCCACTTGGCAGGGTCATGTGGCAAGGACATAACTCATCTGCAATGTGTAGGCCCTACCACATCGTAGGTGTGCAGTAAATGTCTGGAATAAACAAACAAAAGACGGAAGAAAATAAGGAGACAAAGCCCTAAGCCTCCATGAGGCAATCTTTCAGCAAGGTCTCCTCCGGTCCATTGTCCCTGGAAAGATCATGAAAACACCGTCTGGGGGCTGAGGCACTATGGAAGGACACCATAGGTTTCTGCACAGATCATAAGGAAAATGAAAAACTCCCTGAGACACACCATTCCTGATAGGAACCCTGCTAAGAGTCACCACACCACCCAGGAACCTTCACTAGTGGACGCCTTAGAGCTGAGTCACTGCTCTACGGAGAAGGTAGAAGGCTCGTCGGGAAGGAGGCACCTTCCTGGGCACCAAAGCCTTCAGACACCTTTCCTCATTCTCTGGGCAAATGACAGCATTTCACCGTTCCGTTATCCTCAGCAGTGTACACTGGACATGATTTTAAGCTTTTCTTGGGATTGACAGTTATTCTCTTGATCATCAACCACGTTCTGTGCCTTAACCTTGTGATACCCTGGCAGTTACTAAAGCCTGTTGTGCTGTTTGTCCCTGAACTCAAGGACCTCAGAAAGTTCTCCTCTCACAGTATTCACCTTTCTTTTCATATAGGCTATTGTGAGATAGTAAAAAGAGATTATGTTTCCCAGTAAGTGCTTGGCTGTGAGTGGTGGTGGCTGAGGGGGTGGAGACAGAGCCAGGGACCAGGGAGCTGCCACAGGATATCCCAGAGGAGACAGGCAGCCCGCAGCTGTCTAGGGGCTCACTGTATTCTGCAGCTGTCAGGACACTGGTGAGTGGGAAGGGATAGAAAGCTCCTGACCTTCCAGAGCCAGGGGATGTGTGTGAGTGACTCTGAGGAGCTCCAGGCCTGGCAAGCTGACTACCAGCTGCACAAAGCCCAGGTCTGCTCCTGCCCTTTACACCTCCTCCCCCACTCCTGCGTCCCAGGTTTACCTTTTGCGCCCTGCGTTTATCAGCTCTTTGATTCTGGTGGTAAATCCGGCTAAAGTTGGAAACGATCACAGGAACTGGCAGGGCAATGACCAGGACGCCACTCAGGGAGCAGATGGAGCCGAAGATCTTCCCTGCAATCGTCTTGGGCACCATGTCTCCATACCTGAGAGAGAGAGAGAGTGTGTAAGGGAGGAGTCACTTGGAGAACAAGTCAGGCTTCCCTGCCCATCATCCACCATTCACATTCAACAATTAGCAGAATGCCCGCCATATGCCACGTACTATGACATGACCTGGCTGCTTATGTTCACGGTGTCAACGTCCTACAAGGGAAACACCAGGAACTAAGTGAATGCGTAAAACAATTGGGCCTTGTGCTTGTTTTCATGAAAAGAACAGAGATAGGTACCGTGGCAGGTGGCAGGTGGGTAAGGAAAGGCTCTTGGAGGAGCTAACATTTACCTGAGATCTGAAAGTCAAGGTTCCAGCCATGCAGAACATCTGGGGACGAGTGTGTGCAGCAGAGGTGGCAGAAAGCACAGAGGCCCTGAGAAAGCAGGAGACTGGCTGATCTGGGAATTGTCAAAGGGCCAACAGTACTGGACATACTTGCAACAGGGAGAGTTACAGCAACGGAGGTTAGGGAGGTAGGTGAGGGCCAGAGCCTGTGGCGTCCAGTGGGCCATGAAGAGTATGGATTTTATCCCATGAGGCGCCATGGATGAGCTTTCAGCAGCCGAGTGACAGGATCTCATTCAAGGAAACAATAATAACAATAAACCTACCTTCTATTCATGTGGAGATTTATAATTTACAAGACAGTTTTTTTTTTTTTTTGAGACAGAGTCCTGCTCTATTGCCCAGGCTGGAGTGCTGTGGCACCATCATAGCTCACAGCAACCTCGAACCCCTGGGCTCAAGTCATCCTCCTGTCTCAGCCTCCCAAAGGGCTAGGATTACAGGTGTGAGGCACTGTGTGCTGCCTACAAGTCATGTTGACGTAGTTACCCACAGGAGCCCCATGAGCACTGTGAACTCTGTATTCTTGTCCCCATTGAACAGGTTCAGGGACTGAGGCTCAGAGATACTGCGTGGCCTGTGCTCATTTGCTCATCTGGGATTAATCCCCCTCCTCTTGCTTCTATCTCTTTTGCACTACTCACACTATCTCAGAGGTGGACCATGAGCTCTGAAACTCAGGCCCTTAGTCTGTGAAGTACTTTGGAACAGGAGCAGCTCCTCTCAGAGCTCAGAGAAACTCTCTCCAGTACTTCTCACCCTGGCAGCTGCCTCCTGGGACCGGCTTGGCCTGGATCCTGCTCAGTCCTGGGCAGGCAGGCCAGAACCTCTCTCCTCCAATCAATAAGACACTCTTCACTGTGGTTAAGTGTTTAGTCTCCTCTTTATTGAGATCATTTTAAGGACGCCCAGGAATTGATGTTAAAACAGTGAGGTCCAGCTGGCTTGTCCTGAGGGGACCCAGGTGTCTTGGGTCTCCAGAGAGGATGTGGAGGGGATGAGGCAAGCTGTTTCTGAAATCCTTACCTCCTTTATACCTAAGGGCTTTGTGCAGGCCATGGCAGAGGCTGACAGGTGTCTGGTGAACGGATGAACCATCTCACTGAGGCCGCTCCAGAGCCTGTGAAGTAGCTCCTGTTGTGAGCTGTCTTCTTTTTCTCTCAGTGTCGGTATTCAGGCCCTTTTCTTGGCTCAAGCTGTCTCAGACGTGCACTACCATTGGGTCCCACAAAAGCTCCTTCTGGATCTTTGTGGCTGGGGTTGCTTCCTCTGCCGTGGTGCTCCAGAGAGGCCTCCAGGGCAATGGCTGAGCATATCGATTCTGGGCTTAGATGACCTGCGTTCAAAACCCACCCAGGTCCACCATAAAATAACTGTGTGACCTTGGGGAACTGTTACTCTGGGCCTCAGTTTCCTTGTTTATGAAATAAAGATAATAACAGTCACCTATGTCATAATCCTGTTGTGAATTTGATCTTTGACAAGCCAATTAAAAACATTCAGTGGGGAAAAGATTCCCTATTTAACAAATGCTGCTGGGTGAACTGGCTGGCAACCTGTAGAAGACTGAAACTGGACCCACACCTTTCACCATTAACTAAGATAGACTCTCACTGGATTAAAGATTTAAACTTAAGACATGAAAC